>OMOU01094501.1:0-10499 GCA_900312585.1 Malacocephalus occidentalis
TGGGAAACTCTGAACAGGTGGGGCTTGACTCTTGCGGAAGCTGGTGAGCAACTCTGCCATCCTGATGTCAGCTGGGAGATCATTCCACCACTGTTATGCCAGAAGAGAGAAGAGTTGAGACTTGGCAGAACGATGCCTGTTCTTAGTGAAGGTGGTACATTTTGTCTCAATTAAGTTCTTGAGAGGAGCGCTCGGGCTGGGCCGTTGGGTCTGACTAATGTTTGGAAGTAGATAGGGGCAGTTCCACTGACAGCCTTGTAGCTCAGTACCAGTGTCTAGAATTGGGGATTACCGGGAGCCAGTGGAGGTTAGGGAAGAGGGGGGTTGCATGGGAGAATTTTGGTAAGTTGAACACCCCAATTCTACAAGATCAGGCCACAGAGGTGATGTTGGCATTGCTGTATATCTGGTCATACAGTACCACGCCTTGCAGTCATTGAAGGAGAGACTCAATGTCCTCAATGTCCAGCATGAAGAGAAGCTCAGTCTAGGTTAAGCTTCAGGTGATTGGCAGTCATCCATTTGCTGATGTCAGCCAGGGAGAGGTAGAGATGTGTGTTGCTATTTGGGAGTCAGAGGGGGGAAGGAAAGGGACAGTTGGCTGTCGTCTGCGTAGCAGTGATAGGAGAAGCCATGGGATGTAATTACAGAGCCTTGAGATCTAGTGTATAAGGAGAACAGAAGGGGACCTAGTACTGAGCCTTGGGGGACTCCGGTGTCAAGGGTGCAGTGTCTTGACAGGAGCCATTCCATGTGACCTGATAGGTGCTATCTGTCTGGGAGGAAGTGAACCAGGATAACGCAGATCCAGCAATGCCAAGTTCTGCCAAAGTGGAGAGGAGGATCTGGTGGTCCACTGTGTTGTATGGGTCTGTCAACTCAAAAACAATACTGTAACAACTAGCAGGAGTCAGCTATATTGGTGAATTATAACACAGCCTTGTGTAGTTCCAATGTGCGCACGTTGCTCTCATATAAGGAACGGCAGAACTGTAAACAGGAATTAACCTGAACAACAACGCCCCTCCCCTCACACCCAGTCCCCCAATCACCAGCCTACACACTCAATGGTAACATGCAGGCTCACGATTGGTTGAGAGACAGGAGTTTTCACCTGATGTGCTACCCAGCCTTTACTGGGTCGCTATACTACCTCCCATCACTAAGTTCCTCGTCTTCAAGGATCAAACAAAAGCAATTTGAAGAACAACAACCACCCTCACATCTCCATAGGCAGAAAGACAACCAGTAGTGCACCAAACAAAAATACTGGAAAAACAACTGTGGGCTGTGGGTACAGTCCCCCCAAAGTCTATTCTCCACTTGCTCCTCTCCTCTCTCCAAGCTAGGAAGATCAGGGTAGACTATCTTCACTTCCAGTGAGACCAGGGTGCATTCTTGCCCTCTCTGGAACCTAGAGTCTCACTCTTAACTAATTCTCCTCCCCCCCAAACCCCACAAAGTCCCTGAGTGGTAGGACCTGGGCTCCAGGCCCCGGGGGTTATCTCCGGGGAGGTGACTGGGGAGTGGGCAGGGTGTGGCGGTGACGGCTGCAGAAGGGATCACGGGGTCCATGATGCCTAGAGGGAAGCCCCCCCTCGGTACGGGGCCAATCTGTCTCAGTGCAACACCACTTTCCTCCCTCGGCAGGCAGCTGTACCCTGCAGACCACCTCCCCCAGCCTCTCCAGTATTTGGCAAGGGCCCATCCATGGGCTGTCCAGCTTCGGGTGATGGCCCTTTTTCCGCTGGGGGTTGTAGGCCCACACCAACTCAGCAGCCCTGCCGCCCTTTTTCCCTCACATCATAGTTGTGTTTCTGCCTCACTCCAGCACTAAGCTGCTGTTCACGGGCAAAAGTGTGTGCGGACTCGAGGCGATCCTGCAGTCTACTGGCATACTCAAGACCTGGGGAAGTAGCCAGGGAGTCAGGGGGGCGACCAAACGCCAGCTCTGCCGGGGTGTGAAGGTCCCTCCTCAGCATGAGAAGGGCTGGTGTACAGGATGTGGTCCCTGGATGTTGTCGCCCTCTGCTTCCAGGTAGCGACGGTAGCGACGACTAAGACGAAAGGGTCGGAGGTGGGGCAGGCATATCCCCCTCTATCCCCCAAAGCTGTTTCCCTGAGCCTGGTGTGATTTGGGGCACACCACCAGCAGAGCCTGGGGCCCGGGCGTGGCCGGTGTGTTGTCTGCAGCACCACAGCTGGGTCTTTGTTCCTCTGCGGTATTCTCTACTGCAGATTTCACAGCATATGGGCTCTCTCTCTGATGACTTCCCGTAGCCATGCCCCACACATTCTCTCTCTCCACAGCCATCTCTAAGACCGTCTGCATGGTCAGGGGATGCTGCACCTGTACCTGGACACATAGCTCTGTGGGTAAACGGGCTCTGATGAATTGGTCCCGTGCCAGCTCACTCTGCACACCAGGGAGCATGTGTGCATATGCCCACCGCGTCATGCTCTCTATGTTGTTGGCCAACAGTCTGAGCGGCACACCCGATTTTCTGCATCAGTTAAGTTCATTAAGTTCATTATGGAGGAGCTCAGGCTGGAGACAATGACCAAAACGCCTCTGTAGAGCTCCGACCAAGGCGTCGTAACTATGCCTGTCCTCCAGGGTGAGCAGCAGAAGGCAGGACAGAGGCATAATGGCAGCTGTAGAGCTTTAGTCTTCCTCAACCACCCTTCTGCCATGGACAAAAGTTCAAATTGGGCATCGAAAGACTCCCAGTCCGATCTTCCCGAGTACTTGGGTGTTTTCATGGATGTGACGGCAGTTGGGCGATTGGTGACGCCATGTCTGCTTACCTCCAAGGCTCGACCGGTGAGACATTTCTAATTGGAGGAGGAACTGCACGAAACGCCGCTGAGGGAGCCATGCCTGCTTCCATAGCCATCTTTCCAGCAGCCGTTCTGAGGCAATACTTTGCCTCGCGCGAAGCACTCGGAAACTCTCTGGCCATGTCCTCTGACCAGCCGCATGCTTCTTGTTGCTTGTCACCCCTCTCTTCCCTCTTTACACGCATGCCACTGAGGTACTCCATGAGTGGACGACAGCTAACTAAACTAACTGGCAATGCTAGGCTAGTTCGGACAGAATCGATATTTTCCGTCTGAAGTCACTTCTGACACCAGTGCAACAACTAGCCGGAGTCAGTTGAAAGCTGTTCAGCCAGGAAATCTATTGGTGAATTATAACACTGTAGTTCAACTAACCTGAACACAATGCCCCTCCCCTCATGTCCACTCCCCCAATCACCAACTCAATGGTAACATGCAGGCTCATGATTGGCTGAGAGACAGGAGTTCTCACCTGATGTACTACCCAGCCTTTACTGGGTCGCTACAATACCAACACTGCAATAGGTTAGTTTGAAAATAACTACTACAATATTAGCTTTTAAAGTATCATAACTACTACAAGATTAGCTTGTAAGAAAGTATCAACACTACCACAGCAACAGCAAAATCCAAGTGAAATAACTCTGCCAACACTGCTACAGGATTAGCTAGCTAAGTATCCTGTACCACAACCACAAAACAAACTAACATAGGTTAGTTTCAGATATAAAGTTCCACCAGCACTTCTACAAAATTTACTGCTACAAGAAAATAGCTCTATCAACACTACTATGGCTTAGCTTTAACAAAATAGAACTACCAACTTTACAACAAGAATAGCTAAGAAATACAGCACCAATTATTTTTCTCCACTCACCAACAGCAGAATACTATGCAGCCTTATTTCAAAACAAATGGTACTGTTGAGATGTTCTAACAATAGAGTTTAAGTGTAATAACTATACTGATGTGATGTTCTAACTCGAGAGTGTAAATATATATATATATATATATAGAGAGAGAGAGAGAGAGAGAGAGAGAGAAAGAGAGAAAGAGAGAAAGAGAGAAAGAGAAAAAGAGAGAGAGAGAGAGCAAGAGCGAGAGAGAAAGACAGAGAGACAGAGAGACAGAGAGAGAGAGAGCGAGAGAGAGAGAGAGAGTGTGTGAGTGAATGAGTGTTAGACCTCTGACCTTGAGGGGTTATGACCTCAGCTCTGACATCATCCACACTGCTGAAATGTTTGGATCCCGGAAGGAGAAACCTGCTACGCTGAGACTTCTGGGTAATGTAGTGAACAGACCAACTGTCCTCCTCTGACAGAGAGAGAGAGAGAGAGAGAGAGAAAGAGAGAGAGAAAGAGAAAGAGAGAAACACACAGACACACAGACATGCGGACAATTCAGAATATATACGGTATATATATATGCGGTGTGTGCATATATATATAGGTATCCTTGTTACAGTCCTCATAAATACAGTCCTCATTATTACACTCGTCATTAATAGTTATTAATACAGTCCTCATTACTACACTCCTCATTAATACAGTCCTCATTACTACAGTCCTCGTTAATACAGTCCTCATTACTACAGTCCTCATTAATACAGTCCTCATTACTACAGTCCTCATTAATACAGTCCTCATTACTACAGTCCTCGTTAATACAGTCCTCATTACTACAGTCCTCATTAATACATTACTCATTACTACAGTCCTCGTTAACACAATGCAGTTATCAGGAATACAGTTAAATAAAGAAAAGACGCATGCCAGATGACTCACCTCTGGTCCTGTTGAGATATTTAAAAACTGATTTGATTGCTGCTCTTATCAATACCATGGCTCTCAACACAGATTCATGCACATGCACACACACACACACACACACACAGACGCACACACACACACACCTCCTGATGACTGCAGTGTGCCAGAAAGACAGGAGAGGAGGGTAAAGACAGAGGCGATAGGAGAACACCAAAGAGAGCGAGGAAAGGGGGACGGCGAGAGAAGAAGCAGAGAGGATAAAGAAGGAAAGCGGGAGAGAGATGGAAAGAGAGAGAGCGAGAAGGAAAGAGGGAGAGCGAGAGAGTATACACGACTGCGAGGGAGAGGAGGAAGAGTAGCGGCAGGGAGGAGAAACAAGGAGAGAAGGGGGAATAAAGATCTGTGCGGCAGCACAATGCTGGAGTGACTAGTACCGCTCAGCTACTCTCTCTCCTCCCTGCTCTCCTCCCTCTCTCTCACTCTCCTCGCTCTCTCTGCTCTCTATCCTCTCTCTCACTCTGCTCTCTATCCTCTCTCTATCCTTTCCCCTCTCGCTCTCCCCTATGTCTCTCTCTTCTCTCTCTTCTCTCACTCTATCCCATTTTCACTCTCTCTGGGATGATGGATAATGATGTCATCACCACCATAAGCGACTCTAACTGTGTTTCGGTCCACTGACATGGAAGACATCATCCCTGACTCCGCCTGCATGGATACAGAGATGCTTTTCCATTGTCATGGCAACAGCCTGCAGATGCTATCCCGGTATGTGCTGTGCTAGCAAGTCTATTATATGTCTATTTCAGGTCCTCCAGAAAAGTTAGATAGAGGCGAGCAGAAGAGAGGAGGGAAGAGGAGAGAAGGGGAGAGGAGGGGGGAGGAGAGGGAGAGGGAGAGAGAGGAGGGAGAAGGAGAAGGAGAAGAGGGGGGGGTAGAGAAGGGGAGAGGAGGGGGAGAGGAAATAGCTGCAGTGATATCTTATACTAATCTAATTAATCTAGAGTCAAAATGGTTTAAGGACACACACACACGCTCTCTCGCTCCCTCTCTCTCTCTCTCTCTCTCTCTCCCCCTTCTTGCTGCGGTGTTGGCAGCAGTCCAGAATATTCTCCTTCAGGTGACGAAGGACACACACACACTCACTGCAATTCTCTCTCACACACACACACACAGAGACACACACACACACACATATACACACATACATACACACACATAAACACACGTTTCATATGTTTGTGAGTATATTTATATTGGAATATTTGGAATATTAGTGTACTGATGATGACTGTATTCCAATAGGTCTGACTAAACAAGGAAGTGCATTACCCAGAATCCTCTTCTCACATTCCCCTACCAATCAGGTGGGAGATATTGTAGGGAAGTATTTAACCCCTCCATTAACACTGAGCTGAACCAGCAGCATGGCGCCCTTTGTCGTCAAACAAATCAGATTAGATTAGATTAGATATATTTTTGGGAAAGAACACTTTGAGGAACTCCTGAACCCCACCAATACATCCTCTGAGGAAAATTCAGAGTTGGAACACCCTCTTGATAGGGGGAAACCCCACCCATATCATTGGCAGAGGTCGCTGAAGTATACAAAAAGCTCTCCAGTGGCAAGGCGCCAGGGGTGGATGACATGCTGAAGGCTCTGGAGATTGTTGGGCTGTTTTGGCTGACATGCCTATTCAGTGTTGCGTGGAGGTTGGGGACAGTACCTGTGGAGTGGCGGGTGGTGGTCCCCATTTTCAAAAGAGTGTGTGATCCAATTATAGGAGAATCACACTGCTCAGCCTCCCCGGGGAAGTTTATTCCAGGGTGCTGGAAAGGAGGCTCCAGTTGATTGTCAAACCTCAGGAGGAACCATGTGGATTCTGTCCTGGCAGCGGACCGGTGGACCAGCTTTTCACCCTTGCAGGGTTGTTGAGGTGGTCATGGGAGTTCATCTAGTCTACATGTGCTTTGTGGACTTGGAGAAAGCTTATGACCACTGGGGAATCCTGTAGGGGGGACAGCGGGGGTATGGGGTACCAGGGCCGTTGGTTGCGATTTACCGGTCTATCTATGTTCCAACCCTCACCTATTGTCACAAGCTTTGGGTAGTGACCGAAGGAACGAGATCGTGGATAAGCTGCCAAAAGTAGTTTCCTCTGCAGGGTGGCTGGGTTCAGCATTAGAGATAGTGTGAGGAGCTCAGACATCCGGAGGGAGTTCAGAAAGCCACAGCTCCTCCGCATCGAAAGAAGTCAGCTGAGGTGGTTTGAGCATCTGATCTGGATGCCTCCCCTTAGAGGAATGTCTCGGAATCCCCCAGGAGGAGCTGGAGTGTGTTGCTGGGGAGAAGGAAGTCTGGGGGGGCCTGCTTATCCTGCTGCCACTGCTATCTATCCCTGGATAAGCAGAAGACATTGGATGGATGGATGGGTGGATTCAGATTCGTGCCATCTGAAATCAAGAAGAAACGAAGAAACGAAACGAAGAAACGGTAGATTACTGGCCTCTGTTCTCCTGCCTTCCTGTCATTGGTTGGAAATTGTTCTACTGAGACCCAACCCACTTCTGTCGCTCTCAGTTCTCTGATTGGTCCAGTCAGCTGTCCCTCATCCAGAAACTGGAACAGTACCAGGAAATATCTGGGTCAATGTTAAGATTAGAATCACAAAGTAGAACAAAAGTGTCTTAATTAGTGCATTTAAATCACTGAAATACATTTATATACACTGCCACTAAGTAGGTCATATTTAGTGTGTGTACAGTATATGTGTATGTGTGTGTGTGTGTGTGTGTGTGTGGGGGGGGAGCGGGTTGTATGTGATCATATTCAACTTATTAGCATAGAGCATAGCTATGCTAACACGAGGAGACCGTGATTGGGTGTTATCTGAGAGCTAAGTGTGGTGTTACTATTTTTGGGAGGATTTGGCCAATAAGCAGCACTAGAAGGTGAAGATGACACTAGACAGCAGCTAGAAGGCTATGTCTTCAGATATCATGCTAGCTGACAGCAGCTAGAAGCTATGGCTAATCAGGCTAGCAGACAGCAGGTGTTGCAGGCCAAAGCTTCTCTCCACTGAGCTGCTAAATCAGGAATTAAGGTTAGAGATACAGCTGGAGGGTTCATCTCATGATCGCTCTCTCTCTCTCTTCCACCCCCCACCCCTCTCTCTTTCTCTCTCTCTTCCCTTCTCTCTCTCTCTCACTCCTTCTTCATCTATGTCCATTTTTAGCTCTTTCTTTTATCTTCATCTCTTTTTTCATTGTGCTCTATGTCTCTTTCCACCTCTCTCTCTCCATGTCTTTCTCTCTCTCTCTCTCTCTCTCTCTCTCTCTCTCTCTCTCTCTATGTTGCTCTCTGTCTCTCTTGCTCTCTGTCTTTCTCTCGTCAATGTGTATAAAACCAGGACAGGAGTAGAGAGAGCTACAGATAGAAATAACGCTAGTATTAGAAAGTCCTTTGTTTCACATAAACTATATGGAGACTGAATAGAGTTTTAAGTAAACTATCTACTGTAGAGAGAGAGAGTGTGTGTGTGTGATCAACTGAGCAGGAAGTAAATCAAAACAACAGGAAGTCAGAGAACAAAAAAATGTGTTCCTGTAACAAAAAAATGTGTTCCTGGATGGCTCAGCAAACTATGCATTTTGCCAGAAATTCATACTGTGTATGGACACTACAGTCACTTGGACAACCCACAATGCATTTTGACAGGAGGATGACTCAAAACTTTGGAACGTGATTAATAACCTCTCACCATAGACCAGCAAACTCAAGGAACAGTCAACTCAAATAGTCATTTAAAACATGTTTAGAATACGTTTTTATATTTTTATGTTTATATTTTATGTTTTTATTATTGCATCATGGACCCGTTTGAAACATGATCGTTCAAAAGCATGGCCATTGGAAATGCACGGATTGCGCGGCCTTGACACTTGGCACTTCCTTTGGTCGTTAGCAATAAACTTACCAAGTCGATCCGATGAGCGGCTGTTGACAAAGTCAACTTACAGACAGACAGACACACACACACACACACACACACACACACGTCTACTGTACAGGTGCATCTCAATGAATTAGAATATCATGGGATATATTCCAAATTCTTTACACACAAATTGAAATATTCCAAGCCTTTATTTGTTTTCATTTTGATGATTAGGGTTTACAGCTAATGAAAACTCAAAAATCAGTATCTCAGAAAAGTAGAATATTGTGAAATAGTTCACTATTGTAGACTCACGGTGTCACACTCTACTCAGCTAATTAACTCAAAACACCTGCAGAGGTTTCCTGAGCCTTTAAACGGTCTCTCAGTCTGGCTCAGTCAGCTACACAATCATGGGGAAGACTGCTGACCTGAGAGTTGTCTAGAAGACAGTCATTGACACCTTCCAGAAGGAGGGTAAGCCACAACAGGTCATTGCTAAAGATGCTAGCTGTTCACAGACTGCTGTATCCAAGCAGTCATGCTTGGAGCTGCAGGCCAAAAAGTGTGGTAGGAAAAGGTGCACAAGCAACAGGGATAACCGCAGCCTTGAGAGGATTGTCAAGCAAAAGGCCATTCAAGAATTTGGGGGAGCTTCACAAGGAGTGAACTGAGGCTGAAGTCAGTGCATCAAGAGCCACCATGCACACACGTATCCATGGGCTACAACTTTCGCCTTCCTCGTGTCAAACCATTCTTGAACCAGAGACAACGTCAGAAGCGTCTTACTTGGGCTAAGGAGAAAAATAACTGACTGTTGCTCAGTGCTCCTCTTTTCAGATTTGTATTTCATTTGGAAATCAAAGTCCCAGAGTCTGGAGGAATCCAAGTTGCTTGAAGTCCAGTGTGAAGTTTCCACAGTCAGTGATGATTTGTGGAGCCATGTCATCTGCTGGTGTTGGTCCACCGTGTTTTCTGAAGTCCACAATGAATGCAGCCGTCAACCAGTAATTCTTAGAGCACTTCATGCTACCTTCTGCTGACATGCTTCACGGAGGTGCTGATTTCATCCAGCAAGGCTTGGCACCTGCCCACACTGCTAAAAGTACCAATAGCTGGTTTAATGACCATGGTATTACTGTGCTTGATTGGCCAGCAAACTCGCCTGACCTGAACCCCATAGAGAATCTATGGGGTATTGTCAAGAGGAAGATGAGAGACACCAGACCCAACAATGCAGATGACCTGAAGGCCGCTATCAAAGCAACCTGGGCTTCCATTACACCTCAGCAGTGCCACAGGCTGGTCATCTCCATGCCATGCCGCATTGATGCAGTAATTAATGTGAAAGGAGGCCAAGTATTGAGTGCATATACATACTGTTCCTTTTTTATCAGTCATCATCAATGGCGGCCATCAACTTTTATTCCAAAAAAATGCATACTTTTGCCTGGCACACTATTAGTATGCGAGAAAACATGATCCACTCTAGTGCGTAGTACGTAGTACTCCGTTTCGGATCCACCAGTGTTACAGTAAATTCACACCGCCAACTACACTAATTACATGACCACAATTTAAGCTAGAGGAATATCAGGCAGAAATGCCGAGACATTTAGTAGCAGCTCACTAGTGGTCGCTGTGCACTGTGAATAGAATTTGAGAGAGATAAATAGGGTGAGAGGGTAAGGGGGGGTGTAAGCTAAACTACACTACACAGAATTCGGTACCTCTCCAGACAGCTGTTTTTTTCAGAAGGGGCGTGGCCTCCCTCCTGCCCTTCCTATGGTTCTGCCTCCACAATCCTTTTAGGGTAAGGAGGGTGTGTTTTCTGTGCGTGGGCGTGTTACGGCAATGGGGTGGGGCTTCTGGCTCGATGTAGCCCAGGCGAGGCGTAGGGGAGGGCGGTCCAGAGCTGGTCCATCTCAACTGGTTCAGGCTGGAGTAGGAGGAA
>OMOU01094502.1:0-13139 GCA_900312585.1 Malacocephalus occidentalis
GATGTGTTTTTTGTATGAAATGTTTACACGCGTGTGTGTGTGCGTGCGTGTGTGTGCCCTAGCATATGTATGTGTGGCTGTGTTTTTCTGACACAGCTAAATCCAAAAATCGAAGGCTGACTACATCTCACCTTGATCGAACCACGCAAACTCTCAGCATGCAAAGCACACCAAGAAGAAGTGTTGTGTGTGTGTGTGTGTGTGTGCGCGCGTGTGTGCATGTGCATGTGTGTATGCAGGATGATTTTTGTATGTCTTCAGACCCAGCAGTCATCTGCAAGACACACAGATTATACTGTTGAAGCCTTGTATGTGTCATTGAGTAAATGAGTGTGTGTGGCCCAGAGACAGATTCAACTAAATCTATTCTTGCCAGGTTAATCCTGTGCAAACAGGAGTGCACACTGTGTGATTCGCCTCAATGCACCGAAGACCTCTTGTTAATTTATTTTTTTTTAAATTTAATTAGATTCATTAAATTGTGTTTTCAAGTCAATCCGATACAATTGAAACATTTCCCGATGAACAATTCCTCTTTCATGACTGTGTGTGTTTATGTGGCTGACCACATGCTCCCTGAATCAATCAATGTATCTTCATGTTATATAATGGTATATAATGCCTGCTTCTATGAGATGCCCCACACGTCTTAGCAAATTAAAAGCATTTTACACTTGCTACCCAATTGCTAGACGGATGTTAGCTTTTCCGTCTCATTCACATTCACTAATGGGTAACAAGGTTATATATCCGTTTTTTCATTCATTTCAAGGTGTTTGTGGATTAGAAAGTCGTGATAACAGTGCCAAAGGTAGTCAAAGTCATGCTGCCAGTTGGGTCATTTGAGTTGCCAACTGAAAACTGGCAGCTGAAAAAAAACCCACACTAACCTGGGAAAACTGTGAGCCTTGAGGTTTACTTGCTGCGTGTGTCCATGTTTGGCTTGTTGAATCCAAACTGTTCATATGCTTCTCATGAACACACACACACACACACAAAGGAAGAAAATCGTTACACAAAACAAGATATATTCATACTATTCCTTGAATGTGGCGTTGTCACTGAAGCGCAAAAGAATGTATCACTGGTAAATTGATTGTATTCATATATATAAATGGTAAATGATTGCATTTATATCGCGCTTTGGATAAAAGCGGGATATAAATGCAATCATTTACATTGAATTGCCTCACATTCACCCATTCATACACACATTCACACACCGATGGCAGTGTTAACCATGCAAGGCAACAGCCAGCGGGTTGGGAGCATTTAGGGTTAGATATCTTGCGCCGGGACACCTGTGCACATCGCTAGGTGGAGCCGAGTATCGAACAACCGCTCCCCCTCCTGAGCCACCTCATAGATACGAGAACAGAATAATAAAAACGTAATCTAGTTGTTCATTAGTAGTGTCTATCCATGCAGCTATGTGCTGCTGTCTACATACATTGTAAGGTGGCTTCTTCCATTCCAGGCCATGTCAGCCTTAGCAGATGCAAATCGAGGTGCATGCAGGAAAACAAGAAAAAATTGATTCCATCCCCTGTGACACATTCATGTTGGGATCCCTTCACTTATTGTCTGACTCACTTTTTTTTCCAGGCTTTTGCCCTCTTATTCTTGGTTCCGACGAAATCTCTTTCAACCCCTGTGCCCTTTCACTCCATCTCTTTCTCTCTCTCTCTCTCTCTCTCTCTCTCTCTCTCTCTCTCTCTCTCTCTCTCCCTCTGTCTCTCTCAAATCTGCTTTGCCAGCATTCCATCTTCTTTAGACGCCAGCGAAACTGGTCCCCACCGATAAGTGTGACGGGTTTGAGACGCATAACAGATTTTTCTTCTCTTCATATCCCTGCAAAAGAAAACAAGACTTGTTCTGTCAAGGGATTGTGAGAGGGCTTTACAGGGCAAGTATCTCTCAGCCCGTTCTGGAGAGCTGGGAGCAGACACTGTTTTGTGGTGAAACATTGTAAATGGTCTAGAAAATCTAGAATACTGACACTGACATACGATACTACAGTTTCACAAGTTTATGAGGCACTCACTCTTTTCTTATAATGAGTGAATAAAATCAAACAACTTAAGTTAGAAGAGACTAGACAAGAAATGAGTACAAATGATTGAATTGAGAGTAAACATTACAAAAATTCATATCCAGAAAATATATAGGCAATATAAGTGCATTCAAGAATGTCAAAATAATATATTATATTATATATATTATATAATATTGTAACAACCAGCCGGAGTCAGGTTTGCAGCTGTTCGAACAAGAGCTTTATTGTTGAATACACGCACCGAATTAGACTATCTCTGCTACTACACATGTCTCTCTCTAGGACCACGCCAGCAACTAAAACAAGACAAACCCGGAACAACAGACCCTCCCCTCCCGTCCTCTCCCCCAATCACCAGCCTGCACACTCAATGTCAACATACTGATTGGCCGAGAGGCGGGAGTCTTTACTGGGTCACTACACTACCCCCCCATCACGACGTTCCTCACCCTCGAGGATCGAACCAAAACATTGATAAATAACATTCACCCTTACGTCCCCCAGGCTGAAAACCAACCCTAAGTGCACACAACATAACCACTCCACTATAGACATAACTACAGATATAACTGTCTAATGCTGGAACTCTTTTTTCTTTTTCTTTTTCCTAACGTCCACCACCGTTTATTCCCCCACTTATTACTCCCCTCTCTCTACGCTAGGAAGATCCGGGTAGACCACCATCACTTCCAATGAGACCAGGGTGCATTCTTGCCCTCTCTGGAACCTAAGGTCTCACTCCAACAACTAATTCTCCTCCCCCCAAAAACCCCCCAAAGTCTCTAAAATGCCCCACATGTCTCCGGCACCTGCAAGGCCGCGCTACAGGGAAGACTGGAAACCCAGGGACCTCTGACACGGTGCTTCTCGCTCCCCCCGAGCGGCTGTGCATGGTGGGGCCATGGGTCTCCAGCTCTCTCCTGGTAGGAGAAGGGGGCATGGGCTGGGTAGCCCGGGGCGGCTGCACAGGTGATCCTGTGGCCCCTGATATCTGCATGGAAGCCCCCCCTCGGTACGGGGTCAGTCTGTCTCTGTGCAGCACCACTTTCCTCCCTCTGGCCGACAGCTGTATCCTGTAGACCACCTCCCCCAACCTCTCCAGTATTTGGCAGGGGCCCATCCATGGGCTGTCCAGCTTTGGGCTACGGCCCTTCTTCCGCTGGCGATTGTAGACCCACACCAACTCGCCCGCTGTGAAGTGCCGCTCTTTTGCCCGCACATCATACTGCCGCTTCTGCCTCCCTGGCAGACAGGACATAGCGGGACCCACCACATCTACGGCCACCCTTTCCAAGCCCTTGGGGACCACCATCTGCCACCACTCTATCCCTGATGCTGGCTCGGTCCACACCCTCTGCAGAGCCCCTGGCACAGGCGCAGAGCCCCAAACTTGGACCACAGCCCTTTGGTGGTTGCGGAGAACCTTGCCACCGTCTCCCACGGAGGCCGCTGCTGTGCCTCCACCCAATACATCACTGACCGTAAGTCCCGGTCCTGCTCCTGCTGTTGCCTCCAATCTGCCAGGCCGACAATCTGCAGTCCCCTGCAGATTACCTCCTCCTGCGGAGAGGGAGTACAGACCTCCTCCTCCTCTTCCCGCAGCTCTCTCTCTCTGGTCTCTCTCCGCTCACAGTACCGGCACCCGTCTGCTGCGCACGGGCGGCGAGAGAGCGTGTCGGCATTGGTGCGGCTTGCTCCAACGCTATGCCCCACAGAGAAGTTGAAGGCCTGGAGCTCCTCTAACCACCTGGTGACCTGCCCCTCCAGCTCTTTGAAAGTCATGAGCCACTTTAGAGTCGCATGGTTTGTCCGGACTCTAAAGGAGGGGCCACACAGGTAGTACTTGAAATGTCGGACGACAAGCACCAGTGCCAAGAGCTCCCTGCGGGTAACGCAGTAGCACCTCTCCAACTTGTTAAATGCCCGGCTGAAATAGGCCACGACGCGCTCACCCTGTAGCCCCTCTTGTGCAAGCACGCCTCCCACCCCCACGCCACTAGAGTCTATGTCCAAGATGAACGGAAAGGTGGGGTTGGCTGGGGCCAGAACTGGGGGACCCACACAAGGCACACTGCAGGCTGCAGAATGCCTCATGGCACTGTTCCATCCATACAAAGTCTCTGTCTTTTTGTAGCAACCGAAACAATGGTGCAGCCACGCAGGAGAAACCTCGTACAAACCTCCTGTAGTACGAGGCTAGGCCCAAGAAGCTCTTCAGCTGCTTTTGGTTCATGGGGGTGGGCCAGTCGGCTACTGCCTGCACTTTGTCCTTCAAGGTACTGATACCTTCCCCCCCAACCGTGTGACCCAAAAAGGATACTTCCCTCTGCATAAAGTACCACTTTGTGGGGTGCAGCTTTAAGCCCTGACCCTGACCCTCTCCAGCACCATCCTTAGGGACCCCAGGGCAAAGGAACCACCATGCACCAGGATGTCGTCCAGGTAGACCAGGCACTGCTGATGGGGGACACCAGCCAGTACCTGGTCCATTAACCTAGCGAAGGTGGCATTACACAGTCCGAAGCTGAGGACTTTGAACCGCCACAACCGTTGTCTGGTGCAGAACGCTGTCTTGGGTCTTGCCTCTGTATCAAGCGGTACTTGGTAGTACCCAGGTCTAAGGAGGAGAACCAGGAGGTCCAGGGACTCGTCAATGCGGGGCAGAGGGTACAAATCTTTCCTGGTTACCCCATTCACGGGTCTGTAGTCTGGGCAAAGCCACCAACCACCCAGCTTCTTGGGGACCATGACGACGGCTGTGGCCCACAGACTGTCGGAAGGCTCAATAATGTCCGCTTGCAGCAAGTTCAACACCGCTGCATCACAAGCCTCTTGTTGCGCCAGCGGTATGCACCGAGGGCGACACTTGATAGGATGTGCGTCCCCCGTATCAATCTCGTGCTCTGCCAAAAGAGTCATCCCAGTCATTGTGGGGGTGTTAGGCTGGCAGTGTTTTTAAAAAAAAATATCTCTTAAGGTTGGACTTGTCCCACTAGTCTCTGTCTGGGACCCCGGCAGCAGTGATGGAGCAGTGGAGGTGCTCCCGATGGTGGTGGCAGCGTGGGAATCCCCCAGAGTGGGTGTTTCTGGTGAAGGGGACAAAAGGAGGGTGGGGCTGGGTACCGTTTCTATGGCACCCACTGTTGATGTCAACAGTCGGACAGGACGCCTAGTCAGGGGGTTAATGGGGGCCATACTCACCCCCAGCCCATCACGGAATCTAACTACCCCCTCCCCAAAGTCTAACCGGCAGCCTATAGCCTTCAAATTGTCCAAGCCCAAAATACAGGGTATTTTGCTACCCACACCCGGTGACTCACGAACCACCCCCCTAGCGCCAACGTAACAGTGGCTTTACCCACCAACGGTGCTAGCTCTCCAGTGACGGTGCGTAGTTGCACCGCCGTGGGCTCCAGCTCAGTGCCCCCCGGAACCATGTCCGCCATCAACAACGTCACCGTCGACCCCGAGTCCACTAGGACCAAGCATTGCCTACCTTTTACTTCAATGTTAATGAAGCAAGAGTCACCGATAGAGGCATGCCCCACTACGACGACTGGGCCCCTGATGTTGTCTCCCTCTGCTTCTGGGGGGAGCGGCGCCTGGCGTGCCCAACTGTGCTGCGGAGCCCCTCCTGCTGGTGGTGGTGACGGCTTGGACGAACGGGTCAGAGGCGGGGCAGGGGATGGGGTCCGCATATCCCCCTCTATGCAGGCCCCAAGCCGTTTCCCTGACCCGGCCGTGATTTGGGGCAATCTCTGGCCAAATGCCCTGGCTGGCCAGTATCAGCTCTGTCACTTCCATTACCCAGACAGGCCTTTCTTCCTTTGCCCGACTCACCAACTGCAGCTCTCACAGCACATGCAATTGATAATTCAAGTCGCTATATGTATATTTTTGACCAAGCAGATTTGGTCACATTTTCAGAAGATCCATAATAAATTCATAAAAGAACCAAAATTCATGAATGTTTTTTGTGACAACGAAGTATGTGCTCCAATCATTCCATCACAGAAAAATAAGAGTTGTAGAAATTATTGGAAACTCAAGACTGCCATGATATACATGTATACCACAACTGTAGGTATGTACGTATGTACTGTATTAGATTAGATTAAATTCAACTTTATTGCATATTGCATAGAGTACAATGAAATACAGTTAGCATCCAACCTGAAGTGCAAAGGTAGTCGCAAAAGTGCGACAGTAGAGCGGTTAAATGACTGAATAAATATATATACATGTACGCTATACATTGAGTATAGGCAGTATAGACAGAGATATACATTGATTTGTACAGTATGGACAGAGGTATAGTCAGTGGTGCTTGTACACTGGGGTGTACAGCAGGGTATATACAGTGAGGGAGCAGTGCAAGTTTGTGAATGTGCAGAAACCATAGTACATATAAGAGTATACAGAGTCAACGGTGCATACAAAAATATCCGGAATCTACAGTGCATATAT
Organism: Malacocephalus occidentalis; assembly: GCA_900312585.1. Lineage (NCBI taxonomy): Eukaryota > Metazoa > Chordata > Actinopteri > Gadiformes > Macrouridae > Malacocephalus > Malacocephalus occidentalis. Next base: position 6,524 of record OMOU01094502.1, read on the forward strand.
GAATATACAGAAACTACGGTGCATATAAGAGTCTCCAGAATCTATAGTGCATATAAGAATAAGAATGTCCAGAATCTATATAAGAGTATCCAGAGTCTATAGTGCATATAAGAATATACAGAAAGTAAATATAGAGGTATGCAAGTATGGACAGAGGTATACGCAGTCGTGCCTGTACACTGGGGTGCACAGCGTGGTATGTACGGGGAGCAGTGCAGATGTCTTGCGGGTCCGGAGTCCACGCGCAAATGTCTGACGGGTCCAATTTCGGGTCCGGGTCTAAGTCCGGAGTAGACGTGCAAGTGTCTGGCGGGTCCGGGTCCGGAGTCGGCGTGCAATGTGGGAACTGCAGAGAGTATGCAGAGAGAACAGTGGAGTATGTATAGTACATATACAGTACAGGGCATAATGTATAGTGATATGTGTATGTTGTAGGGTAGTTGCAGTGTGGGTACTCACCGGGGTGAAGAGTTCAGGGGGAATAAGCTGTCTCTGAACCTGCTGGTCCGGGTCCAGAGGGATCTGTAGTGACTCCCGGAGGGTAGAAGGGCGAAGAGTTTGTGACTGGGGTAGGAGCTGTCCTTGGCAATGCTGCGCACCCTTCGCAGGCAGCGCTTGCGCTGGACAGCCTCGATGGTGGGAAGGGAGCAGCCGGTGATTTGTTGGGCCGTTTTCACAACTCACTGCAGTGCTGTCCTGTCTGAGACAGTGCAGTTGCCATACCAGACTGTGGTGCAGTTAGTCGGGATGCTCTTGATGGTGCAGTGGTACACGTTCACCAGAATCTGAGAGGAGAGATCTACCTTTTTCAGTCTCCTCAGGAAGAAGAGGCACTGGTTAGCCTTCTTGACCAGGGCGGAGGAGGTGAGGGACCAAGAGAGTTCCTCAGAGATGTGAATACCCAGGAACTTGAAGCTGATGACATGCTCGACCTCCGTTCCATTGATATGGATGGGGGAGTGTGTGACACCCTTGGTTCTCCTGTGGTCCACGTTGAGTGCCAGGTTGTTGTTGGCACACCACTATGTAAGGTGCTGGACCTCTTCCCTGTAAGCCGTCTCATTGTTGTCACTGATGATGAGGCCCACTGTTGTATCGTCTGCAAACGTGATGATGGAGTTAGAGCCATGCATAGGTATGCAGTCATAGGTGAACAGGGAGTAGAGCAAAGGGCTCAGCATGCAGCCTTGTGGGACACCGGTGTTCAGGGTGAGTGTTGAGGAGGTGTTGTTATTCAGTCTGACAGACTGGGGTCTGTACCGGTCCGTTGTGGTGAAGAAGGAGCTGAGCCGGAAGGCGAAGTTCTTGATTTACCGGTCCATCTATGTTCCAACCCTCACCTATGGTCACGAGCTGTGGGTAGTGACCGAAAGAACGAGATTGCGGTTACAAGCGGCCGAAATGAGTTTTTAGATTAGATTAGATTAGATTCAACTTTATTGTCATTGCACAGAGTATGCATACCAGTACAACAAAATGCAGTTAGCATCTAACCAGAAGTGCAAAGTAGTAGCAAAAGTGCAACAGTATAACAACAATATGACAAGTATAACGACAGTATGACAGTGAACGGTAACAGTGACAGTAGCCGTAAGAGCAGAATATGCAGAGAATGTACACCAACTACAGGAACATACTGAATCTGCGGAGTGCATATAGATTTGTCTATATAGACGATCAACGCCATACATTGAGGAATGTACAGCATAGGCAAAATATACATTGGGGTATGTACCGTATGGGCAGAGGTATCCTCGGAAATGATACAGAGTCTACAGTGCATATAAGATATATATATATCCTGAATTTACAGTGCAAATAGTATATGTTCATAATATGGATGTATGGACAGTATGGATGGAGGTATATGCAGTATTGCGTGTACACTGAGGTGTACAGCGGGGTATATGCTGGGGGCAGTGCAAGTGTCTGGCGGGTCCGGAGTCGACGTGCAGGGAGCAGTGCAAGTGACTGGCGGGTCCGGGTCTGGAGTCGACGTGCGGGGAGCAGTGCAAGTAACTGGCGGGTCCGGGTCTGGAGTCGACGTGCGAGGAGCAGTGCAAAAGTTTCCTCCGGAGGGTGACTGGGCTCAGCCTTAGACATAAGGTGAGGAGCTCAGACATCCGGAGGGAGCTCAGAGTAGAGCCGCTGCTCCTCCGCATCGAAAGGAGTCAGCTGAGGTGGTTCGGGCATCTGACCAGGATGTCCTCCCGGGGGCCTCCCCTTAGAGGTTTTCCGGGCACGTCCGACTGGGAGGAAACCCCGGGGCAGACCCAGAACCCGCTGGAGGGATTATATATCTCATCTGGCCTGGGAACGCCTCGGGATCCCCCAGGAGGAGCTAGAAAGCATTGCGGGGGAGAAGGGCACCTGGAGAGCCCTGCTTAGCCAGCTGCCCCTACGACCCGGCCCCGGATAAGCGGAAGTGAATGGATGGATGGATGGATGGAGACTGGGGTCTGTTGGTGAGGAAGTCCATTATCCAGTTGCAGAGGGAGGTGTTGATACCCAGCTGAAGGAGTTTGGATATCAGCTTGGAGGGGATGATGGTGTTGAATGCTGAGTTGAAGTCGATGAACAGCATTCTCACATAGGCGTTCTTGTTGTCCAGGTGGGAGAGAGCGGAGTGTAGCACCGAGGATATGGCATCCTTCGTGCACCTGTTCTGGCGGTATACGAATTATAAGGAGTCGAGTGTGGGTGGGAGGCAGGATTTTAGGTGAGCCAGGACCAGCCTCTCGAAACACTTAGTGATGATGGGAAGTCATTAAGGCTCTTGGCGGTGGAGTGTTTGGGCACCGGCACAATGGAGGTGGTTTTGAAGCACGCGGGGACAACTGCTTGGGCCAGAGACAGGTTGAAGATATCAGTCCAGACATCAGTCAGCTGCCCCGAGCACACGACCGGGGATGCCATCAGGGTCGGCAGCCTTGCGTGCATTCGCCCTGCTCAGTGCTACACCTACATCGGAAGGGGAGAGTGTGAGTGGCTGGTGGTCTACAGGAAGGGCAGGCGTGATGGCCCCATCATGGTTGTCCCTCTCATAACGAGCATAAGGTGTTCAGCTCATCCAGGAAGGAAGCATCACTGGATGGTGGTGTGGATTTGGTCAGTTTGTAGACAGTGATGGTCTGGATTCCTTGCCACATGCATCAGGGGTCGGAGTTCTAGAAGTTCTCCTCGAGCCTTAGCTTGTAGCTTAGCTTGGCCTCCTTGATGGCCCTCTTCAAGTTGGCTCTGGAAGAGCTGTAGGCTCTTCCAACATCTGATCGAAAAGCGGCATTGCGAGCTTTCAGCATTAGGCGGACCTCTTTGTTCATCCAGGGCTTCTGATTCGGGAATATGGTGATCCTTTTTGTGGTGGTGACTCTGTTGACCTCTGTGTTTTTGAAGTCCATGACGGAGGAGGCATAGGAGTCAATGTCCGTGAGTGCTACATGAAGCCTGAGCGGCAATCTACCTCCAGTCTCTGTTCCCAAAACAAAGCTGAATTGCTGAGTCTGCTCCTTCTGACCAGACCTTGACAGTCCTTACAGAAGGTTTCACTCATGTGATCATAGGGGAGTAGGAATAGGGAGAGAGAATAGGGAGTGAATTCTCTGGGCAGGCAGAATGGTCTGCACTTAACCATAAGAAACTCTAGGTTAGACAAGCAATGACTCTCCATGATGTGTCTGTGCACCAAGCGTTGTTCATGTCGATACACAGTCCACCACCCCTGGTCTTACCGGAGTCATCCATTGTTCTGTCCGCACGGAGAATGGTGCGTCCCGTTAGCTCGATGGCGCTATCGGGGATGCTGCTGTTGAGCCAGGTTTAGGTAAAAATGATGATATTGGAGGTAGAAATCCATTTGTGAGTTGTAATCCTTAATTGTAGATCGTCCATTTTGTTCACCAGAGATCGGACATTTGCGAGGAAAATGCTGGAAAGAGCGAGCCGGTAAGGGGTTAGCCTTAGCTTAGCTCTCAGTCCTCCGCGCCGCCCCCGTCTTTGTTTACGATCCTTACGCTGTCTGTGACCTCTCGTTGTTGGCGGGGCCGTTGTTGGCGGGGCCTGTGTGTATATATATGTGTGTATATATATGTATATATATGTATATATATGTAAATAAATGTATATATATCATAACCTGGCTCAAAAGGATGTGTGTGACAAAAGAGGGAGACCACACACAGTCTTTATCCATCCATCCATCCATCCATTCTCTTCCGCTTATCCGGGGCCGGGTCGCGGAGGCAGCAGGCAAAGCAGGGATCTCCAGGTGTCCTTCTCCTCGGCAACACTTTCTAGCTCCTCCTGGGGGATCCTGAGGCGTTCCCAGGTCTCCTCCCAGTCGGACGTGCCCGGAACACCTCTAAAGGGAGGCACCCGGGGGGCATCCTGGTCAAATGCCCGAACCACCTCAGCTGACTCCTTTCGATGCGAAGGAGCAGCGGCTCTACTCCGAGCTCCCTCCGGATGTCTGAGCTCCTCACCTTATCTCTAAGGCTGAGCCCAGCCACCCTCCGGAGGAACCTCATTTCGACCACTTGTATCCGCGATCTCGTTCTTTGCATCTGATCACTTTACATTATTTTTCCTCAACAACAGTCAAAAAGGGAACACAATTTACAAACAATGAAGAGAATACAGAGCTGGGAACCTCTTTTCAGGTCCCCATTATGTAGAGCTAGGGAACCCTGGGACCCTGGGTCAGGAACATAGGGGCCTGGACACAAAGGACCCTTTGCCATGTTCTCGTTATGTCCCATATATATCTGGGGAACATGACACCTTGGGAACATAGGATTGACCCTGAAGGGAATCACCCAAATGTTTTTCCTGGTGCAGCGCTTAGGTAAAAGAGGGGCCAACGATAACCCTGATGTAACATAAATCATTTACAAAATGATCCGCAGCTAAATACAGGCTAAATGTTGGACTTTTGACAATAAATATGTTTTACGAATGTATCACATTATTATCTCAAGTTTAAGGATGGGTGAAGGTAGTCTACTAAAATAATGAGAACATGAGATCAAACGGTTACTAAAATGTTGTCTTTATAACGTGTATGTGTGAACATCATCTGGATATTATCTGAGTCAATCATGTGCAACTCATGTTTTCACGCTAATGATTCTCCCCGAAGCTCTGCGGCGACTGCCTGCCTCCTGCCAAGTGTTTTGGTTGCTGAGCGCTTAGAGCTGCTGTGATTTTTTGCCGAGCGCCATATTATGCCATGTTTCATAATATTACTGCGCTTGTGGCGTTACCTATAGATAGAAATCCACCATTTTATTTTCCAGACTGTAACGAAGGATGAGATCAAGTCGACAGACGCCACAAGAACAGTAAATAAAAATAGTTTGAAAATGCAATACTGACCTTATATGTCGATTACGAATATAGCAACCAGAATAGAGTTAGAATAATTTCCAATTCTTCCCATCGTTCCCATTTTGTGGAATTAAAAATGAAAGTGAAAGTTATCCCGCCTCTCGGGATATGATAGTATAACTTTGCTATACTTATTCACTCCAGTAGGTGGCTGTACTTAGTCACGTATCTCTGTCCTGTTCAATAGAGTCCTTATTTGGGGATTTATAAATCGACGAATCTGTTAGGAATACTTACAAAATAGCAATGTCTGACTGTCAATAACTGTGCAGGTTGCGTTTGGAATGTATTTCTAAATGAAAAGCTACTAAGACTATAAAACCAGGCTAGCTTACATGTCCATGTGGGCCCCAAGTGGGATTTGGCTTCATTGGTAGCAAGTGGGCTCAGGCTCTGAATGAGCTTTTAGCTGGAGCCCACTTACATTTCTGGGTAACATGCAGGCTGACCCAACTGGGCTAACCGTGTGGAACACAAGTGGCTTATGTATGGTCAATAGTTATGGGCCCAGATTGGGCTTTTGGATTTGGGGCCCACTTGTGGACCAGAAACACAGCCCAACGGACTGTATGAATTTCAATGTGAGTTACATTGTTTGTCATATTCATTCAAGGCAAGGCCATGAACCTGACAAGCCAGATGTGACCACGTGAATCCAGCTGCCTCGCAAGGTAAAGAGGTCCACAGTAATTAGGGAAACATTTAAATGGCACAACAAGGTCATAACCTTGCTCATTAAATTACACTACATCTTGTCATGTGGTTTGTGGTCGCTTCAGAAGCTTCGAAAGAGTGTTCCTACTATGTAGCAATGGAATTTTGAGAATAAGGCATTGATCTGACCACCATTATATGCTTATTCCATCCATTTTTTTCATCCATCCATCCATTGATCTGACCACCATTATATGATTATTATATAACTCTATTTATTTATGCAAGAAAATCAAATACAACACCTGCGGGGAGAGTCATTGTGGTCGGGTGCATTGCAAACTGGGCGGTAGGCAAAGGCGGGGTCCTAGGTGCGCGGATCCCCGGCATCGCCGACTGGTTCTAGGGACGTGGAACGTCCCCTCGCTGGCAGGAAAGGAGCCGGAGCTGCTGCGGGAGGTGGAGCGGTACCAACTAGATATGGTTGGGCTTACCTCCACGCACAGTGCCGGTTCTGGAACCAAACTCCTGGAAAGGGGCTGGACTCTCTACTTTTCTGGAGTTGCCCAGGGTGTGAGGC
>OMOU01094506.1:0-17263 GCA_900312585.1 Malacocephalus occidentalis
CAAAGACTGTCCTCAGAAACATCTTTCCTCAGGCAGCCCGTTGCCAATCTTGACAGATTATGTCCGGTTCAGATCTTATTATAGATCTGCGATGACTCTGACTCTGACTTTGTTGGGATGTATCAGGGAGGGGGCATGGGTGAGCTGGGTGGGGGAGCGGGCTGATAAGGTAAGAGAGAGTGAAACCCTCGGGTCAAAGGTGGACGGGTTGCATAGAAAGCACTTAAGACGAAACCAGATGAAAGAAAAGTCAATCGAAACACCCTCGGTGAGGAATCCAAACAACCTCGTCGGAAATTAGCCCCGATTCAGCAGCAGACGTCCCAGCTTGAGCTACGGCGATGGTGATGGTTCCCCTCACTTTGCAAATGTCTCGCTTGACAGCTACATATGTTCCTGTGCTCTGATATACCGGATCCTCGCTGAGGCAAAATAACTTTATACTGTTGTGTTAAAGAGGGGCGACAATGTACATTTAGCCTGTGCTATAGCCATGATGCTAAGAACAACTTGTGCTCTGATTAGGAATGGCAAATTAATGTCATGCTTGCCTTACTCCAACACTTACTATGAGTAAGTATTGATCCCCCAGGAATATGGAGCAGAAACAGGCAAGTGGCAGGTCTAGCCTCATCTAAACCTCGTGAGCCACTGTAGACACGTTTTAAAACACAAAAGTATTCCAGCGAGCAAACAGCCAACATGCGGTTGTCATCAACTCATTCACAGCTGAACTCCCGTTGTCACTTTGCTGTCCAACAACAAACCACTTTTGCAGAGAGATTGACAAGCAATATTTCAAATGAACATCCCAGCCATCATTTTGACTCACTCGTATGTGGCTGCCAGTATTTGAATTACCAGCGTGGAGCAGTAAGCCGCTGTCAGAGACACCACCATGAACCCAAACGACGCTGAGCGCTGGCCGGAGGGGGAGCACCCCGCCCACACAGCCCAACGCCTGGACCCACAGCAGGCTCTGTTGCCTTGGTTAAGCATCCAAACACATATTTGGTTGACAGTAATGGCGTGCAATGGCGGTGGTTTAGTCGACCCAGATTTGTTTGCATCGTTACAACTCCAAATCCAGTTGAAGTCAACCGCTTTTTATCCATTGTGGGGCATCAATCAATAAAGCAGAACGTCAGATCGAGGGCTAGTTTGAAAGGACTGTTTTCCATGTAGCTGGTGTTAAAGATTTGACCGTAGAAGCGGCTTGGGGGGGGGGGGTGGAGAACAGGACAAGGAGACAGAACAAGGGGACAAGATATGATGAAGAGAGGGACCACGCGGTGCAGGGGAGAGGAGGAGGCATAGCCATGTGGCCTCTGAGTCCTTCTTGAGGACATCCCAGGATGCAGGGATGTGTTCCAAGTGTCTTTGGAGATGTCTTGAGTTTAAGCACTCGAATGGCAAACTATCATCACGCCTACATCTTTCCTTCTGCCCTTTATCTGTTCACACAGACACACAGACACACAGACACACACACACACACACACACACACACACACAGACACACACATGAACACAAACCCTGTATCACACTCGTTCGGGCTCAAGCTCATACATACACACACACACACACAAACACCAACCCTGTGGCACACTAGTTCATGCTCTAGCACACACGTGTACACACCAACCCACCCACAAACACACACACACACACCCACACACACATAAACACAAACCCTGTATCACACTAGTTCGGGCTCAAGCACATACGCGCACACACTCACACACACACACACAAACACGCACACCAACCCCGAGGCACACTAGTTCATGCTCTAACACACACGTGTACACGCACACACATACACACCCACACACACAAACACACCCACACATACACACACACCCACACACACAAACACACACACACACCACACTCAATTGCAAACAATGGCACATTTGCTGGGCGTCTTGATATTACAGCAAACAGGAGAATGAGAGCAGGAGGGGGTTGAGGATGTTACCAGGTAGATATGGGGTTGTTACCAGGAGGGGGGTGTTACCAGGAGCTTCCAAAAACAGGTGAACTGATACTTCATCAGAACTGGAAGAAGAGAACACTTAGAGTATATTTTACCTACCGCAACACATTAACCATTTTGCTTATGTTCAAATTCTATCCTTATTTGGGGCCTCAGACATCATTCTAACACACATACATTAACATTCCATTTGAGTGTTTTCATGTCTCAAATAAAATCAACATTCACATTTCACCAGGACTGCCCTCGCTGCAGCCAGACACCAACGACGGGTCACCCAGACGCCACTCTAGTTTCACAAGATGAGACGCGTACGAAGCTGCTAGCTACACGACATTTAGCGATTAATTACTACATCGTTCTCCCTTGTAAATACAGCTTGTAAATTCTCTCCAGGATAGTGTTGGTGTCCCCAAAAACTGTACAGCCTACCATATGTGTGTGTATCTGGGAATATTACACGCCATTTGATCAGCAACTCCGCCTTGTATAATGCTGTAACAAATGCAGAATGTATTTTGCAGATAGTTCTATCCAGAATAAAGTGCCATCATTTCTTTTTCTTTTTAAACATTCGGTTAGGTTCCATGGAAACATCGTTAAGGTTCCTCAGTGATTTTCAACAGCTCCTAACATATGAGTTTCCTCTCTCTCTGTGGGCACACCTGGGTCAGGTGTGGAATGCCCTTTCTCCTGGCTTTGTGTACACGGACCCACCCACGCACACACCTGCGCATCCACTCTGTGCTGTGGCTCAGCAGGAGACAGCCTTATGCTGTCCGTTCTGCGTGATGGGGTTGATCTTGTCCAGGGAGACATCGGCGTCGCTGTCGTAGGTCCCAGAGACGTCCGCCGACAGTTTCTCAGCTTCCGTGCTCTCCAGGATCCCCTTCCCACCAGCGCCGCCTCCGTTCACCAGCTCCTCTTCGGGGCACAGGACGCTGTGCGGGATCAGGTAGTTGGCCGAGGGGTGGCTGTCCTTGGGGATGTGTCCCTTGGGCTGGTACTGGGAGTGGGTGCTGGACAACGGGGGGGCACTACCGCCACCGGCGTTGTTGATGCTGACGATCTCAATGGCGTTGCTGCCCGGGCACAGCCGGTGGCAGCCCAGCAGCATGGAGAAGGCCCGACGGAAATCGGCGTTGAAGGCGTAGATGATGGGGTTGAGCGAGGAGTTGGCCCAGCCGAACCACACGAACACGTCGAAGGTGGTGGAGCTGATGCAGGGGAAGTCGGCGGCAGCGGTGGCGTGGGGCTCGCAGAAGGGCACCATGCAGTTGAGGATGAAGAAGGGCAGCCAGCAGCACACAAACACGCCCATGATGACCGAGAGCGTCTTCAGCACTTTGGTTTCCCGCTTGAAGGACATCTTGAAGGAGCTCTCGCCCTCCATGGCCGAGCTGTTGCCCATGCTGCCGTGCCGGTTCTTGGCGCTCTCCGCCGCCCGCTCCAGCGCGGAGATGCGCCGGATCTGCTTCTGCGCGATGCGGTAGATCCGGGTGTAGGTGACGATCATGATGGCCACCGGGATGTAGAAGCTGATGAGCGACGAAGAGATGGCGTAGGTGCGGTTCAGGCTGGAATCGCAGTTGTCCGGGGGCAGGTCGCCCGGGTACGTGGCGTTGATGTCGGCGGCGTAGCCGGTGGCTTGGGCCTTGTGCCAGTTGAGCTGAACGGGGATGAAGGAGATGAGGAGGGACAGCGTCCAGGCGATGCTGATCATCAGACATGCCACTTTCGGGGTCATTTTGCGCTCGTAGCGGAAGGGGCTGGAAATGGCCCAGTAGCGATCGACGCTGATGACACACAGGTTCAGTATGGACGCCGTGGAGCACATGATGTCAAAGGCCACCCACACGTTGCAGAAGGAGCCGAATGGCCAGGATCCCACGATCTCCGTGGCCGCCTTCCACGGCATGACCAAGATGGCCACCAGGAGGTCGGATATGGCCAGCGAGATGACAAAGAAGTTGGTGACCTTCGACCTCAAGTGGCGAAACTTGGTGACGGCGACGCACACCAGCGTGTTGCCCAGCAACGTGGTGAGGATGAGGAGGAAGAGGAAGCACCCCGTCAAAACGCGCTTGGGGGCGTCTCTCTCGGCGGGCCGCAGCAGCAGCTCGCCGTCTCGCACGGTGGACAGATTGTGATCCATCGTTGAAGCAGAGAAGGGGGGGCGCGGCGTTGGCGGGCCTCACCCCATCCCACGCCTTGGCCGCTGCAGCTGTGGGTCTCCGGGGAGGGCTGGGGGTTAGGCGGAGAGCGCAGCCGGCGGAGAGGCGTGCTGTCTGGGCACGAGCTCCCCCACAGACTGGGCGGTTTCTATATTCCTCACTGGAGCAGTCATGACTGCAAGGGCCCTCGGTGAGGAATCCAAACAACCTCGTCGGAAATTAGCCCCGTTTCAGCAGCAGACTTTCCAGCTTGAGCTACGGCGATGGTGATGGTTCCCCTCGCTGTCCGCATGTCACTTTGCAAATGTCTCGCTTCATTTATTTCCTTTTAGCTTCTGGTGTGTAAAAGTTTCACATTCTATGTTTGCAACACCATTACGAAGCCTTATATACCAGCTCATTGATCACTTCTATTGATCGTTCTCTCACTGCATTTATCTGGTTTAATGATGCATGGTTATCACTGTGCATGTATTGCCACTAAAAGCCAATCCTCAAGATGTATTGTCTTGCCACTGAATGTGATCCTGTGGAATATGCTTGCAGCTGTCGGCCGTCCAAAGTCCCCCCACACCGCGGAGAGCCTCGCGTACGGATGGCTGAGAAGTAATGTCACCGCGTGTGTCCAGCCGACGTGCTGCTGCACTCCAGGTGAAGGAAGACGCCAAATGCTCGCTTAAAAAGAGGAAGAAAAAAAACAATATTCACAATCGTTTGGTTTCTACTAACCGTAATGCGTGTCGGTCAGGTGCCGAACAGCCCTGCGCACATGTAATCCAGCGGTTCCCCTACTTCGCGGGAGGGGACGCGTGTGGGCATCCACAGGTATGGTGCTGGGTGGCCGTTGGCAGCCAGAGGAGACACGAGGTGACCCATCCACTGTCTATCTGTAGGCTTGTGTCGCGGGGGTGAGTGAGCTATCAATCCAACGCCGTGCCAATCATGTCACTGTAACGCGAATGGCACCGACCCCGTCCAGTTCGCAGCAGTAGTAGAAGAATGCGCATAAATCCGAGCGTTGCGTGAACATCCACTGAAGTGAAACGCATCTGCAACCGAGGGGACATGTGGCACACCGTCACCCACACCCCCTCCCCGACGGAGACCGCGCTATCCCGCTGCGGTGTTGCGTTGCGTCCGTCGCCGTTCACTGGTTTATCTTTTAGAGCGGCACTAGTAGGCTACCTTCCCATTTCCAGCTGGATGTCCCCAAGTGTGACCCGTCCGCAAGCACAGAGACCCCCGGTGACGCGACCGCCACCGATGCGCGCCTCCTCCGCGCCTCCCGCCTGACGGCTGCTGCGCGCCTTGCGGGCTCCGGCCGGAGAGCAGCCACTGATCCTGGTCCACTCCGCGGTCCCATTCAGGACAAGGCACACCATGTTGGATTATAGACTACATAACTTACATATATGTATGTATAGATGTTTGCAAGTATTCATTCCACATTGTTGGTACAGGCCCGTATGTACCTGGCTCCAATGCAACTATACACTTAAAACAATCGTATATCCTACATGTATGGCTGTATATAGTATTATATGATTTGGCCGTGAACCATTGCGAATGCTGATCGTTTTTGGCTTTGATTAAGTGGAGATGAAAGCTAATATCGAAATGAGAAGCCCAATGACGCCATCTACTGGCCGCATCTGGCACTGGGTATTGTTGTCGTGGTCTGAGTGAGCCGACCATTGATTAGAATCTCATGGGCCGATTGTCGTCACTCTCCGAGCCTTGCAGTCCATGGCCGCCATGTATCGGAGAGGTGTAAGGGAGAGTGGACTTATGACACAGAGGCTATCTCGAGACAAGCCACTGTCTGTCGAACTAGTTGCAATATCAATTATTCACCATAATAAAATCTTTAAAGAGCTCTTCCATGGTCTGCGTGTGTGTCTGTGATTTATGCACTGGGTGTGTTTGTGTGCAGCAAATGTGTCTGTTATGTGTTTCTCCCTCGCTTTGCGTGAGTGTGTGCGTGAGAGAGAACGTAATGCAAGGCGACAGGCCGAGTGTAACAGAACTGGCACGGCCACATGTGTAGCTCGTGTGTGTTTGGTGGGTGTGTGGGTGTGTTAACCTCTAGTGACACACACAGAGCCCACATGACTCCTGCGATATGGGAAAGCTTGCATGGACACATGGACAGACACACACACACAGACAGACAGACCAGTCAGCATGCTCCAAAAAGCAAATTGTCAAGTAGAGTCAGAGTCGAGAGAGAATAGAATCTGTTTCTATTTTTAGCTTTTCGCCTCTCTTTCTCTGTCTGTGTGTGTGTGTGTGTCCACGCTGTTTGGTTTGTACTTGGTTTGTGTCCAAAGCCGTTCACATATCGCAGAAGTCATGTGGGCTCTGACTCCTGGCAGACTTCCATTGGTCTCCTCCCCAGTCGACCATCCCTCTGCTCTTTGGTGATCGATGTTTTAATGTATTATATATATTCTTACTTTTATGGAGACCTTTCGGATCAGAGTCATTGCAAATGCAAATGTATATATATTTGAGCTAGATAAACAGACATTACAAACTTGATTTCAATATTTTAGTTTCTTTGTCTTTTGGTCTTTGGATCAACTGACACTAATCAACTAACAATAATCATGAATTATATGTGTATTATTATTATTATTATTATTATTACATTTCATAAACGGCAGACAGTGTGAAAACATCCTAGAAAGTTTAAAGGATGTAAAGTACGACTTAAAAAGTAAAAAGTAATTAAGTTGATATACGCTCTACTTTTGAAATGAAATGTAAAGAAATGCATCCAGCCACAACAATAATGGACAGCGATGGTGATATTTAGGTTCAAGCAGCTATTGTTGTTCACCCGTTCGGTTGTGTGGAAGGATTTTGTGTGACGTATTTCAAGGCTCCGTGGCAACAGAAGAGCATCTGCTTCGAGATGATATGTCCAAATGAATGACCCACTTATGAATATTCATGACCAGTGCATGCATATGTATGACTCAAGGGCATATCCAGGCTCGCCGTTTGGGCCCACAGGAGAACTCCCTCTTACATTCATATTCAAAATATGCGACACACACACTCACAGATTATGCTGTTCATCGTATTCCAATGACGATGATGATGTTAACCTCTGTTGACAAAGGCGATGAAGAGGACTCTTGTTCACAGCACCTTTCCTTTGAAATTGCCTTGCTGTGAAGAGCACGTGGGCTGATCCTTAGTTTATCCTGAATTCACACTGGGACTGACAGATAGCCCTGACTCTGTGAGGCTGTTGCCTTGCCTCTGGAGCCTCACCGTAGCCAGAGCTTTGACTTGTTACTCCGCCTCGGCACAGTGTTGATGGAGAGGCCCGGTGTAGAGGTGCCCTACCTGCTTCGCTAGTCCTACTGGGATGTCATCAGTGCCAGGGTGAGGAGGGTGTCCGGTTTGGGGACCTCAGAATTGCATCCCTGCTCTTTGCAGACGATGTAGTTCTGTTGGCTACATCAGACCATGAACTCCAGCATGCACTGGGGCGGTTTGCAGCCGAGCGTGAAGCGGTCGGGATGAGAGTCAGCACCTCCAAGTCTGAGGCCATGGTTCTCTGCCAGAAAATGGTAGAGTGCTCCCTCCGGGTTGGGAGAGAGTTGCTGCCTCAAGTGAAGGAGTTCAAGTATCTCGGGGTCATCTCGGGGAGATCCCCCAGGAGGAACTAGAAAGTGGAACTAGAAACTGGGGAGAAGGGCACCTGGAGAGCCCTGCTTAGCCTGCTGCCTCTGCGACCCGGCCCCGGATAAGCGGAAGAGAATGGATGGATGGATGGATCATGGTAAACTTTGTAAAGTCACGACCCGTGAATAGTCGCATATTTGCATCTTTGTGTGAGGAAATGGGAGCGGAGCATAAAGCATAAGGCTGGCATACTTAGCAGATATTTTTCATCATCTGAATGAATTGAACACACGAATGCAAGGCCGAAATGAAAACCTGCTTACAAGTACAGATAAAATAAATGGATTCCGTTCAAAGGTGCAACTCTGGCAACAACATGTGGAAAGTGGCAATCTTGAAATGTTCACACTCACCAAGCAATGGCAAGATGTTAACACTGCTGCATTGTGTGAGATAATAGTTAAACATTTAAAAACTCTTGAGGAGAAGATGTCATTGTATTTCTCTTCAGCCTCCACTGAATGCCTTGACTGGGTTAGGGACCCATATAGCTCAGCATCAGTTGGTGGAAAGGACATGACTTCACAGGAGCAAGAGGAACTAACTGAACTGAGACAACATCGTGGTTTAAAGCTAAGCTTTGCTGATCTACCTTTGGACAGTTTTTGGTTGTACTGCCAAGGAGTTCCCCGTTCTGGCAAACAAAGCTATTTTGACAAGCCTGACTGCTATACAAACTAAAAGCAGAGAGAGACTGAGAGCTGTTGAGGAAGAGCTTCGTGTGTGTCTTTCTTCGATTCCTGCCAGGATATCAGCTCTGTGTTCATCAAAACAGGCCCAGGTTTCACACTGAGTGAGTAGAAATATGAACGATTATAAAATACTTTTTCTTTGTGTTTATTTGATTGCTATTCAAGACACTTTGATGAGAACGACTTTATATTGTCAATATCGGCTACAGAGTTTCATTTTTTTAACATTTTTAACATTCTGGTGGTGTGTCTCGTGATTTTTTCAATGAAAAAAATGTGCCTTGGCTCAAAAAAGGTTGAAAAACACTGCTCTAGACGCATCACAACACACACAATACACATGACTGTGAGAGTGTGTGTGTTTTGTGACTGTCTTAAAGGGGACATATGATGACACCAGGTGCCTGTGATTAGCCATTGCAAGCCGTTTCCCGATTGCCATGTGACATCACAAGAAGGAATGTCCACCCAGATGTATGCTGACCGGACCAGTTTACCTGTCGTTGAAGGGTCCTTGCCACTCCGCGAGTAATTTTAGAGCTGGAGGTGAGCAGCAATACACGCACTTTATCTCCTGGTGCAAATTGTCTCCGCTGAGCACCTCTATTATACAGCCGCTTTTGACGCTCCTGGGCCTTCAGCAAATTCTCCCGTGACATCTGACCCAGTGAATGGGGTTTTGCGCTCAAGTCCAGGACGTATTAAACCTCATTTTTACTGGTGCTAGGACCTCCCTTCCTCCCAGTTTTCTTTCATGAGATCCAGCACCCCCCTGGGTCGTCTACCGAACAGAAGTTCAAAGGGGGAAAACCCTGTGGAGGCCTGGGGGCACCTCCAGCACTGCAAATAATAGAGTGTTCAGCCATTTATCCCAATTCCAACTATCCTGGTGCACAAACGTATGCAGCATGGACTTTAACGTCTTATTAAACCGCTCCACCAACCCATCGGTTTGTGGATGGTACACGCTGGTACGGATTGCTGTGATCCCCAATAACCTGTAAAGTTTGCAGTGGGTGCGTGACATAAATGCGGTGCCTTGATCCGTCAGAATCTCTTTCGGGATTCCAACGTGGGAGATTAGTTGGAAGAGAGCCTGCGCTACACTCTTCGCTGAGATAGAGCGTAGCGGCACTGCCTCCGGGTATCGCGTTGCGTAATCCACAATGACCAATACAAAGCGATAACCCCGTGAGCTACGGTCAAATGGCCCGATGAGATCCATCACAATTCTCTCGAACGGAATCTCCACCAACGGAAGTGGTCTCAATGGGGCTTTGCGTATAGCCGGTGGATTCCTAAGCTGGCATTCACGACAAGACGCACATCTACGTCTGCGTAGACCCGGCCAATAGAACCAGGCCATTATCCGACCTGCGTGGGGATCACGACACACCCTATAGAACAGCGGTCGGGAACCTATGGCTCGCGAGCCATATATGGCTCTTCCGATGACTGCATATGGCTCCCAGACAATTTGACGTTGAAAAAAAGAAATCAGTTTGGAACTGATTTTAAAATACTGTCATTTTAAAGTAAACAGAAATTCGTTTTGAAGATACATTTCACGGGACCCGTCACGTGACCCGTGACCCGTGACCCGTGGGTCGGGTCGGGAACCAATGGCTCGCGAGCATGTCACGGGTCGTTAGCCATCAGCGCAGCGGCCACACACCGGTCCTTGCTTTTGAGCGACTCTGTGTGGGGGTCCCAGAACGGAGGCTGAGGTTGGGTCCGCCCTATAACGTGGTTCATGTGGTGTGGTGGGTTGGGGTTCTGTGACAGCGCCGATTATCCCATGCACCGTCCCCCGCTTGATGCCGCCGAGCCCCACGGCAGCAGTCCTCCCCGGGGTAGTGGGGACGTCCCTCGACGGTCTTTGGGGCTGAGGTATGCAGGAACTGCCGGGTGCCATTCACCCACCGGATCTTTCGGAACTTCCTCCAGTGTCCCTCTTCTGTCAAACTGAGCCGGCCAGTCAGTGCCCGGAGGAGTTGGGGATAAGCGGCTCTGGCTGCCGCCGGCAACCCGTGCACAGTGGCCAGCCCCTCGTCCGTTAGCAGAGGAAGAAGCCGGAGTGCCCACTGTTCCTGCGGCCACCGCAAATGGCCTCTCCAGATCTCTGGCTGCTGCCGGTGGTGATAGTGATGGTCGATCGCCGGCTGCCCGCCCCGCCAAGTCCATAATGGCCCCGCTCTGGTGGGCGAATGCCTGTAACTGCCGCTCCTGAGTCTCCGCCAGCATCCTTATTGCGGCGACGACTGCAGAGTTCTCCGCGGACATTTGTTCCTCTTCATACTTTACCCTCTTGGGCGGGTTAGTTCTCACCACATCAACCTTTCATCACATCAACCTTTTCCCACCACTTCTCTGGAAGGATTGACTTGTCAATGCATTTATTCTTTGGCTATATTTCATGGAGTTAATAGCTGTAGTAGAAAAGTTACATAGGAAAAATGTACTTTGTCATTATTATTTGCCAGATGTATAAGAATCAATTGACCAGCTTCATGCGGTATATGTATATGATCTAGCACAGCATAATCTCGTATTGGTTGTTGGTGGTGAGGAGACAGCAAACTAATCACTCAATAGAAAATATTGCTTTATTTTTTCATTGCGACATCCAAGCTTCCATCTATGATGCTGCTGTCAATTCATCAGATCTGAAGCTGGCCGTTCGTAGCCTTTCAGAGAGATGCTTTCTGTTGTTCCCCAACATCAATATGCTCAATCACTAGCCTGGGATCGCTCGCCAAATCGTGACAGCCAGTTACGGCGACAGGGAAAATAATCTGTACAGTAGTTTGAGGTTTTTTCATAGGAAAACAATTCCCAGAAAGGAATCTGGTTGTGGCATTGTCTATTATTGTTTCGGTGATGCATTGCTTAAAAAATGCAAACTGCAATTGCATGATGACAAAATAAATACTGATTAGCTATTTGATTCATTTCAACATTTTTTACAGAAGTACAAGATTGCACAAATGTGTTTTGCAGATCCTTTTACAGAAGTGTTTGTACTGTTGTATGCTGTTGTAACACACGCAGCCCATTCTTTCTCAATTTCCTCTTGCCTGGTATCAAAATCTCAATTTTAAAACAAATTCTCTAAAGGCTGTTCATGATTGCAGTGTAACACACATGGAGCTGTGTGTCAGAAAGGGCTCAGGGTCAGTCCTGTCTGCTTCCTGTTCCCCATGTGCACCTCAGACTTCATCTTTATTTCCCCTGAGGATAAAAAAAACAACAACCAATCAGCCAACAGAAAACAGATATGTGGACTTCAGTGCACTGAACCACAGGTGATCGCAATTAGTGTTCCCCAAACTGGTGCCAGAGTTAGAGTCTGGGTTTGTGAGCATTGGCTAATCAATGCACACAGGTTAAACCAGCCATCAGGAGAGCTCTGACACACAGTATATCCCACCTGCTCTGTCTGCAAAAACTACAACTCAACAACTCTACTTCCCTTCTTGAGAGCCAAGATCAGCTCCTTCAGGTAGAGTTTGAACTGTTCCCCTCAGGTGGTCGGTTGAGGCCCATTATGAGTATGAAGAGAAATCAGGTTTCCTGCTAGTAGCATACTAGTAAGTACTAGTAGGCGTGCAATGACAATAAAGTTGAATCTAATCTAATATTGCACAAAGACGCTGCTTCAACAGTACCGGGAGTGACTGTTTACTCTGGCAGGCCACATTGTGAGGTGAGAGGTCAGCTCTGTCATCTAAACGTGTCAACAAGCTAGTCTGCGTGAGCACCTGGTTAAGAGTAGACTTTAGGTTGACTGGAGTCATGTCATGAGATGGTATAATAAAGTCATAAACCCTCTTTCTCTGACCAGTTTGTGCCACGCTATACATTGAGGTGAGTACAGTATAGGCAGAGATATACAGTCTTCTGTTGCCCTGTGCCCCACACACCGTGCTACCCCAGGTACAACGGTTGTTCCCAGCCACCGTTGTCACACACAACAAACACCCGGCTGGGATCAACTCAGGCAGCACACTGCGACATGAACATTAATTATAGACATGCATAAGGAACAGATGAACACACACATAAACCTGCCTGTGTCCTTGGAGTGGCGGAGCCCCAAAGAAATGTCAAGTTTGCTCATGCATTCATATACACAGTAGACAAGAACGATGGATCTCATGGACCAAGGTGCTAACATTATTGATGTATGATTACTAGACCAGTCTACCGGCCTATCCAGTGAACTCTTCCGACCGGTAAACTGATCTAGTCAGCATAGGTGGACTTTCCCACATGTAATGTCACTAGACCCCATGACTTTATAGCATAGCTTGTGCTACAATGCCACGGACGTGGCTTCAAGTTGTAGGTGAAGTAATATGGTATGGAGCAGATGGATCGGTCGCTAGCTAGCATGCTAGGGCGCTCCCTCGACTGGGCCAGGTGAGGCCAATTAAGCCAGCCAGCCACCAACAACACACACCACAGATTCCCACAGACTTGTTTTCCTGAACACCACAATCTGGTCCAAAGTGATGTACAGGGGGGTTTCTAGAAGCATCATCATGGCATACTGTGTACACATGCCACTCATAAGGACATCCATCCCACAGAAAGCCGTGTTCCTCTCTAAGACAGAAGGTTGTACAGTGTTAGTGGACAGTTTGTACTTCGTAAGGCCTGTATCTGCTAAACACAAGCGGTACACTTCAGTGCAGAAGTTGCCATAACAAGGCTTTAGCTTATTTTGTAACATATTCAATGTTACATAATTCAATCAGGTAAGGTTTTTCCAAGTCTGAGAAAAAAGTCTATCCATTAATATGAATGTATTAAGGAGATGTGATGAATATGTTATGGAAATATGAATACATTTAACATAGGCAGTGTTGTCATAAATAATGTATGAAATTGCTTTTAAAAGGATAACATCTCGATGACCTAATATGGCACACTTAAAGAGAAAATGTTAAAAAGCAGTTATTTTATCAATAATTAATGATAGGTAAACAAAGAAAGGTACAAGGACTGACAGATACAAGAATGTTTATTTAAAGCTTGAGGAAACATTACAACAGCATTGGGATAACTTTTTCATTGCAAGAGACCTTTGCCACAATCTCTGGTGATGAACAGAAACAAGTTAATCTTTTACAATTCAGTTATTTCATGATATAACCTGTCTAACCTGCCTCTCAGTCATGTCCAAATACATTTTTCAATGGCTTGTAGTATATATATTTTTACTTTGATTAAATATGGTCAGAAGACGGCCAGTCCAGTTTCAGTATCACTGTGCAAGCCAGGCCCTGATAATGTTAAATGCTGTTAAATTGATTTTTTGTTTTTAAACATCATAAGATTCCAAGACCATAATGCTGTCTTCAAATCTACAATAATGATTTGTCTTGAGGGCCGTTTAAACATGTTCAGTGTAAGATGGCACATCAATCTATTAATGCTATGCATCAGTGGCATTCAGGAAATGTCATTGATTTCCTTTACTTGAACATGTCCTTTGTAGGAAACGGGAAGTATTCTGTTCCCTTTGGAAGCACAACGAGGGCCTCTCCGTCTTTGGTTTCGTCCAACACCAGCTGCAGGAATCCTTCGGTCACCTGAGACACACTGGAACATGCAAACAGGTTTGCAAACAAGACAAGTCATCAACTGCAACTGAAGCGGTTTCGATGCAGACTCAGAACCATTTAATAGTCAACCATAAAAATCACAGAACTCACTCTAACACTCCATGCTCTTCCATCAGCTTTTTTGTGATATCCGATAGGTGAGCGAACTGTCCAAGTCTTGCTGGTATGAGCAGAGATGTAAGGATGTCCGTTTGGGCAAAGGTCGGGCAAATGATGTTTAAACGTACGCCATAGCCTGACACCTTCGAGGCGTCCTGGGACATGGGAGGGAAGAACACATGTTCACGACCCAGGTGTTCAGTAGACATCGGTTCATTTCAACATGACCAAGAGGCAGCAGAGAGGCACAGCAGCAACATGCATACACTGCTAACAGATAACCTCTATTTTGTGATTCAGATCTATTGGTTGCAGTGAGTGGAATGGGATTATTCTTATCTTTATATTACAATCGTGATTGTGTTTCCAGTCACGATTGCAGAAAGGTGACATCATGGCTTCTCTGGCTGACCTCAATTAACCAGGATGCTTAGCTTGCAATAACACGAAAACGCTGGTTGCAATCACGGCTTACGATCCATAAGGCCAAAGACGTTGCTTACCGACATGGCTTTTGTGAACCCAACCACCCCATATTTGGTTGCTGTGTACACGGGCGCACTTGGAAACGGCCCGAGTCCTGTAACACACACACACATACACATAAAAAATGTGTGGCATGGGAGGGTCCATTTAAGAGACAACCAAATAGCCATTTCCAGTGCCGACCACCGGTCAGCTTCACGGTGGGCCTCTACCTGCTAAGGAGGCGATGTTGACGACCACACCCCCGTGGCCACCGCTCAGCTTGCTCATGTGTTCCAGGGCAATGTACGTTCCTCTTATAACCCCCATCTGGGCATCGCATGAAACATAGGCCTCAATTACACATACTTCTCTCTCTAATATAACTACATAGATACTTGTATATTAAATAATGCACATAACCAGATGTCGTGGTTTTTTACCAGATTAACGGACACCGTCTTCTCCCAGTCACTTTCATTTAAGATGCCCGCGTTGTTGCAGAAAATATCGAGTTGTCCAAATGTCTCCACAACCTTCTGGATGGCAGCTGTTGGAAAGCAAAGCAAAATCCAATGACGACACTGAGTCCTGGCCGTTCATGTTTGGCTGGGGTTAGTAGACATACAGTTAAACTGCTGCTGCGATTGCACGTCACACGTGATGAACAGGGTTCGGTCCGGTCCATATTGCTCATCGAGGGACGTCTTCAAGCTCTTCCCCGTGGCCGCAGCCACGTCCAGCAGTGCAACCTGAGAACATCAAGAAACCACCTCCGTCTGTCGCCGCACACAATTTCACATCGATGCACAATGAAAGTCCAGTGAAAGCTTACCTTGGCACCGTTTTGGAGCAGTACCTCACAAAAGCCTTTTCCAAACCCCTGTGCTCCACCAGTCACTACTGCTACTTTGCCTTCTAGCGCCATTTGGGCGAAGCCGTTGGCGTTTGGTGGTCTCGGCGCTGAAGGAACAAGAACACACACTGTGGTAACTTTAGTCTGGAGAGGGGGAGGAGGAGGAAGAGAGAGAGAGAATTTCAAACAGCTGGACTACTTCCTTTCATTTCCACACGTGGAGGGTGTTAGTGGTTGCTCTGTCTTGTCTCGTCTAATCATTGCGCAAGGACGCGGTCGTGTTTCACACAAAGTAGAAGAGTCTCAACAGTTGTATTGACTCACTGAAGGCCTATAACTTCAAGCGTTCTCAGCTTTGCGTTGCATAAATAGTAATTCATAGAAAAGAATGAATCTTTTGGGTGAACGAACTGAACTGAATCATTTAATGAAAAGATGTGTTCATTTGTCAGTTCAGTTGAGCTGAGCTCTGATCAGCAGCGAGCGTGCAGGCAGGGAGAAGGACTGCCGTGAGTGAACGAGATTCGCCTGCATAACCCGAGCGCCGAGCGAGGCAGCGGGTGAACGTGATTTGTCCGACGTCCCCACTCGCTGCCTCGCTCGGAACGTGATTCGTCGCTCGGAACGTCATTCGACGTCCGACAAATCACGTTCACTCACTGCCTCGCTTGGCACCACCCCCCGTTAAAGATTTGTTCACTGATTTAGTACGTTCAATGAATCAGTGAACGAATTTTTAACAGGGGGCGGCGCCGAGCGAGGCAGCGAGTGAACGTGATTTGTCCGACGTCCCCACTCGCTGCCTCGCTCGGAACGTGATTCGTCGCTCGGAACGTCATTCGACGTCCGACAAATCACGTTCACTCACTGCCTCGCTTGGCACCACCCCCCGTTAAAGATTTGTTCACTGATTTAGTACGTTCAATGAATCACTGAACGAATCTTTAATGGGGGGCGCCGCCGAGCGAGGCAGCGACTGAACGTGATTCGTCCGACATCCCCACTCGCTGCCTTGCTTGGTACGTGATTCAACGTCCGACGAGTCAGAGGAGAACTCCAGCCTCTGCGGGCTGGTGATTGGGTGAGAGGACGTGAGGGGATGGTCTGTTGTTCCGGGTTTGTCATGTTTTGTTGTTGAGTGCGGGTCCTCGGGAGAGAGACACTCGTAGTAGCAGAGGGAGGCTAATTCTGTGTGTGAATATAAAAATAAAGCTCCTATTTGCTTCTAACCTGACTCTGGCTAGTTGTTACAATATCAGGATTTGTAAACGGAGTTTGACGCGTTTGTCAAAGTGACAGCGACACACAGTTCACTGAGTGGGTCGGACTACGCAGTACACAGTCAGGGCTACGTTCAGGCAGTGAAAGATTCAGTGAACGAATCTGTTTAATGAACTGATTCTAGTGAATCGAATCACTGAAATGAACTGTTTTCCCCATCACTAATGTGTGTGTGTGTGGGGGGGCGCTACAGGGCGTTTGTCAAAGTGACGGCGACACACAGTTCACTGAGTGGGTCGGACTATGCAGTACACAGTCGGGGCTACAACCAGGCACTGAAAGATTCAGTGAACGAATCTTTTAAATGAACTGATTCTAGTGAATCGAATCACTGAAATTAACTGTTTCTCCCATCACTAGTGTGTGT
>OMOU01094508.1:0-13204 GCA_900312585.1 Malacocephalus occidentalis
TTGAGACGTGCTGCAAAGAGGAATGGGTGAAACTGCCCAAAGATAGGTGTGCCAAGCTTGTGGCATCATATTCAAAAAGACTTGAGGCTGTAATTGCTGCCAAAGGTGCATCAACAAAGTATTGAGCAAAGGCTGTGAATACTTATGGACATGTGATTTCTTAGTTTTTTATTTGTAATAAATTTGCACACATTTCAAAAAAACTTTTTTCACGTTGTCATTATGGGGTATTGTGTGTAGAATTTTGAGGAAAAAAATTAATTTCATCCATTTTGGAATAAGGCTGTAACATAACTAAATGTGGAAAAAGTGAAGCGCTGTGAATACTTTCCAGATGCACTGTAAATTGTGATTACATTTAAGTAACATTAAAGATGACATGGTGCCATCTTTAAAGTTAAAGCACATTCGACATGGCATTTGACATATGTTTACTGAAGGCAGGGGTGTCAAACTCAATTTCATCCCAGGCCACATCAGCATTATGGTTGCCCTCAAAGGGCCGGTTGTAACTGTAAGACTATATAATTATATGTACTCTTTATCATATTACATAATTGCATCTGCATTGATTATTATTGGTTTCAGTAATAACTTCATTAATATCTAGCTCTGAAAGCAGAAGTCGAGGGAAAATAATTGCAAGCAGACATTCAAGCGTCCAATGATTGCACAATTTAGGGCCGGACTGGGAATATCATTCAGACTGGAAATATAGTCCAGTCAGGCCACCCCAGTCCCAGGGGGATTCTGAAATGATGACATGTAATATTCGGAATTGTTATGAATAAATATAAATATTGAGTAAAAGCAGAATAATTCACAACTGCCTTAAACACGCACGCCAAATGCCCCTATATTGCAATCTTTACGGCAATCTTTCCCGTCCACGCCAAGGCTTGCAGTAACATCATTCCCACACCTTGTGTGAAGTCATCTGCTGCTTGAATGACACACAGATGATCCAAAACATGTTTTCTTGTATTTTCTTTCTTTAGGATATATTCAGATCAAACGACACCAATGGAAGAAAATGTTTGTTGCAAAGACTTAATTTCCTGCATTCTGGTGATTCTTTTCCCACCCCTGCTCAAGCGGCGGTGTGGATGTCAACGTTTCATTGAAGTATAGCACTGGCCCGCCCCACCTCTAGTCCAGTGGCCCGCCTCCAGGATAACTCCCGGTGATCCTGATGGCCAGTCCGGCCTGATTTCTATGATGAGCAAATTATATTCTTTGTGAGCTCATAACATGAGGTGGTGGGCCCGATCTGGCCCGCAGGCCTTGAGTTTGACACGTGACTTAAGGTTTTGGCTTAAGTTATTATTATTGTTATTATTAGAAGGTTTGTGCAAACAGTTGAACAGTTTCAGCACATTTTAACAATGCCACCACAATACTAATAACCGTGACACAACTTCCAAAACAATGGCCATACCTTATTCTTCTCAATGACGTTAGCAAACTCGCCCATCCAGACGCAGCAGTGGTGCGGGGTGACAAGCAGGAAACAATCCCCGCTGTTCAGGGAAGATGCTCTGGGCTCCACCAGTCTGGTCTGGATGTGCCGTCGACCTGTCACAACACGAACACCATGAGACAGGGGGTTCACAATCATGGCCATCATGTTTGTGTGCCTGTGTCTGTGGCTGCGGAACGTACTGTATGTTAAAGTGGACGGAATTCAGCTTTTTAGTTTACGATTTGTGCCGCTGTCGCAAAGTTTGGTCTGGTGTCATTATTCCAAAGCCATTACACTGTGCAATCAGCATTGACTTCGAGTTAAAGCTAAAAAGTAGACGACAGCCACTTTAAGTAACGCTCATATGCAGTAGCATGTTGTCCAGTAGTAAGGCAGGGGTGTCAAACTCAACTTCATCCTGGGCCACATCAGCATTATGGTTGCCCTCAAATGGTCGGTTGTAACAGTAAGACTATATAATTATATGTACTCTTTATCATATTACATAATTATGTCTGCATTGATTATTATTAATTTTAGTAATACCTTCATTAATAACAACCTCTGAAAGCAGAAGTCGAGGAAAAATAATTGCTAGCAGTATCCAACTATTGTACAATTTAGGGCTGGACTGGGAACATCATTCAGACTGGAAATATAATCTAGGACTAAACATGTATGGGACTAAACATGCATTGACACGCACAAATGCGCGTCAGTATATTGCAATGCTTACGGTAAAAGATGCATCAATCATTCTTGTCCACTCTAAGGCTTATGGTAACACGTCCTTCCCACATTACGCCCCTGTTTGGTTGACGTGGTAACTTTTCTCTCTCTCTCTAGTTCCGTGGCCTGACTACAAGCATTTAGTTTAATCTGTGACTGGGATAACTCCCGGTGGTCCTGATGGCCAGTCCGGCCTGATTTCTATGATAAGCAAGTGATGTAGCAAGTGATATATAAACTCAAGGCCCCCGGGCCTTGAGTTTGACAGGTGCTCAAGTAGTACATGTACTAGGCTTTAACTATATAACTAGTTCAATATATTTGTGTTTGAAGAAAAAACAGTTGTCCTAACTCTGTAGATGTTGTTGTTTGAATACATTCAGCTACATGAGAGCTAGGGTGTGTTTTGTGCCCATAGTTAGCTGGCAAGCAGCAGTCACTGGTGGACATGTGGAGGAGACACTAACATAGAGAAGGTGATGAGTGTGTGATAAGGGGGGGGCATCACAGGCTTCTCTCCTCCCACACACCCTTTGTTCAACTCCTAAACTGTCCTGCACTGCAACACCACCCACTCCCCCCACCTCAACCCTTGATGGCTCTCACACACACACACACACACACAAAAAATGATCATGTAAAAGATTAGCATGAAGCTGTTGATTTATAATTCCTCCAAACACAGGGTAGAATGACTGCAGTGTTTATGAGGCATTTATTTCCCAGCAAGGGGGGTCGACGTGGGGTCAACGCGAACGCTGACCTTTGACCTGCAGGAGCATGAGCTTCTTGTAGGGCACAGCGCTGTTGTTGGACATATGCTCAGACGTGTTGACGCTGCGCAGGCTGACGCTGCCGAAGTCCTCCTTGCTGGCCAGACCGGCCAGCGCCACCTCAGAGAACCCAGAGTTCTTACTCACTGCAGCAACAGAAGGACAGCAACACAGCAGTAGGTTTAGCAGACTTACAGGAAGTACATTCGTCAGGGAGAGAGTGAATCAACAATACATCGCTGGTGGTACGCTACGATTTTAATGGATCAAGTTATGAAGTGCTCATAATTAGGGGCACGGTGGCACAGTCGGTAGTGCTGTCGCCTCACAGCTAGAAGGTCCTGGGATCGATTCCCGCCTGGGACATGGTTGGTTCTCCCCATGTCTTCAGTGCTGGGATTTCGTGAACAGCCCTTCCTGTGTGGAATTTCCATGTTCTCCCCGTGCTCCGGGTTCCTCCATATATATATCGGGCTTGTCTCTCCTGGCTCTCTGCCAGCATCCGGATCGCCGCAGCTATTGCCGAGTCGCCCCCTTCTTCCATTTTCCCGATTGGCGCCAATCGGGAAAATGGAAAATGGCCCACGATATAACCCACCCCCCCACACACACACACACACACGCCCCCATAGGTGTCGCCGTGAAATTGGTCCTCCGCTTTTAACCCAGCCATGGCCATCTTCCTCTGTGGTCAGGCCAGGAGCGGTGGGCAGCTAGTTCAGCGCCCGGGGACCACCTCCTTCCAACCGCCGCTGGTCAGGCGACGGTCTTCTTCCATGTTTTTAGAGGGGTTATATACACAGTGTATATATATGGAGAACCCCCAGGGAGCACGGGGAGAACATGGAAACTCCACACAGAAAGGGCTGTTCACGAAATCCCAGCACTGAAGACATGGGGAGAACCAACCTTGTCCCAGGCTGGAATCGATCCCAGGACCTTCTAGCTGTGAGGCGACAGCACTACCGACTGTGCCACCGTGCCCCTACATACATGTATGCAGCTCCAGGGTTGGGAAACTTTGTGATAGACAGTCTAGAGGCCGAGAGGCTGAGCTCTACTCAGTCACTCTGCCCAAAGGCAGGAAGCAGAGCGTTATCTCGGTGGATGAAGGGTTACTTGCATCCATCTGATCTGTGCCACTAGCCACCGTGTGCAAGGTGATATGGAGTGCACAAATATACCAGAGAGACACAATGCCAAGATCTATGGAAAGCTTGGTTGTCTCCCTGGTTGTCCATTCAAGACCATTCCAACTTCTTGTGTTGTCCTCCCCGGACACACTAGTCATTAGCAACATGACCCAGAGAACGTGGGGAACAAGGCAAAATAATTGTTCTTGTGTAATTATATTCTAGATTTATATTATTAGGTGCATATTATATTTGTTCATTCATTCATACATGTATGTAATATAATATATAGCACCTGTTTATATGGGATTAGGTGCACCTTACGCATCTAACATCTAAAACACGGGTTCAAAGTCACAAAAAACAACAGACTCTTTTCTGCCTTCATCCTCCTGGTCTCCAGCAAGCCGACGTTGAGGCGCTGCTCTGTGTACTCGTGTCTGATGTCCTGGCGCGCCGCCAGCATCCTCAGTGGATTCCGGGATGCTTGGACGTTCCGCGTGGGCCGCACTGACCGCTTGTGCTGCACCATCTCAGATGTCAGCCTGCAATAGGAACAAAAGAAGGGGCCAAAGGTCACGGTCCAGCTGACAGTATAATGCATCATATATGCATCATATATTAATTATATATATATATATATATATATACACAAGTCTGTTCACTCAAAACAGGCTTGCGAACCTAGTATACACCCGACAGGAGCTTTTAGACATCGGTTCCTCGAGTACAATCAACTTTATCGGTGTTGATTTGCTCCTACCTGAAGTCGCCAGGACACCGGAGCTCTCTAACCCGGCCCCGCCGACGACGAGAGCTCACAGACGGTGTAAGGATCGTAAACAAAGACGGGGGCGGCGCGGAGGACTGAGAGCTGAGCTAAGGCTAACCTCTTACCGGCTCGCTCTTCCCAGCATTTTCCTTGCCAATGTCCAATCTCTGGTGAACAAAATGGACGAGCTACGACTGCGGATTACAACCCACAAATGGATTTCCACCTCCAATATAATAATTTTCACCAAAACCTGGCTCAACAGCAGCATCCCCGATAGCGCCATTAAGCTAACGGGGCGCACCGTTGGTCCACGTGGACAGAACAATGGACGACTCCGGTAAGACCAGAGGTGGTGGGCTGTGTATCTACATGAACAACGCTTGGTGCACGGACAAACTTCTCATCCCGAGGCAGCCTTTATTGTTGCGGGTGACTTCAACCACTCCAACCTTAAGACTGTAAATTCCACCAACATGTCTCATGCCCCACTAGAGGAGACAAGACCCTGGACCATGTCTACACCAACGTAGCTGGTGCTTACAAAGCCTCTCCCCTCCCTCACCTGGGCCAGTCGGACCATCTCTCCCTGTTCCTACTTCCCATGTACTCCCCTCTGATCAAAAGAGTTAAACCGTCTGTGAGGACTGTCAAGGTCTGGCCAGAAGGAGCAGACTCGGCACTTCAGCTTTGTTTTGGAAATAAAGAATGGAGGGAGTTTGCCACTCAGGCTTCCTGTGGCACCCACATGGACATTGACTCCTATGCATCCTCTGTCATGGACTTCATAAACGCCGAGGTCAACAGAGTCACCACCACTAAAAGGATCACCATATTCCCAAACCAGAAGCCCTGGATGAACAAAGAGGTCCGCCTAATGCTGAAAGCTTGCGATGCCGCTTTTCGATCAGGTGATGCGCGAGCATACAGCTCCTCCAGAGCTAACCTAAAGAGGGCAATCAAGAAGGCCAAGCTAAGCTACAAGCTAAGGCTCAAAGAGAACTTCAAGAACTCCGACCCCCGATGCATGTGGCAAGGCATCCAGGCCATTACAGACTACAAACCTACCAACTCCACACCACCATCCAGCAATTTTTCCTTCCTGGATGAGCTGAACACTTACTCTTGATCCCTTAACTCCTCGGCCCTGGTCAAGAAGGCTCACCAGCGCCTCTTCTTCCTGAGGAGACTTGTGTGTATAGCATTCACCGTATATATATATATCTATATGCACTCCGCAGATTCAGTGTATCCCTGTAGATGGTGTACATTCTCTGTATATTCTGCTCATTACCGTTCACTGTTATACTACTTTGCACAGATAGATGCTAACTGCATTTCATTGTACTGGTATGCGTACTCTGTGCAATGACAATAAAGTTGAATTTAATCTAATGGCAGACAGCGTGTATGGCGTCATGTGGGTGAGCGGTTTGCTGATGTCAACGTTAGGAATAGAGTGGCCCATGGTGGCGGTGGGGTTATGGTATTGGCAGGCATATGCTACGGACAACAAACACAATTTCTGGAAGCTGAAAACATCCCAGTCCTTGCATGGCTTCCATACTCCCCGGACATGTCACCCATTGAGCATGTTTGGGATGCTCTGGATCAGCGTATACAACAGCGTGTTCCAGTTCCTGCCAATATCCAGCAACTTGGCACAGCCATTGAAGAGGAGTGGGCCAACATTCCACAAGTCACAATCAACAACCTGATCATATCTGTGAAATCCATAGTTCAGTGCCTAATGTCTCTTTCCAAGATAAAACTGCACATGTGTGGCCTTTTATTGTGATCAGCCTAAGGCACACCTGTGTAATAATCATGCTGTCTAATCAGCATCTTGATATGCCACACCTGTCAGGTGGATGGATTATCCCGGCAAAGGAGAAGTGCTCACTAACACAGATTTAAACAATTTCTTGTGAACAGAATTTGAGAGAAATAGGCCTTTTGTGTACAACTGCCAGTTTGCTAAAAAAAACTGTGGATTTTCAGCATTGGTACGACTCATAATCAAGCGGGCGTGCTGGTAAGCCAGACCTTTTTATACAGGAGTGGACACTTTGTTGGCCTGGTTGAATCATAAAATATGGACAGGTCGAAGGCCTTGCTCTAATAAAAACCAAGGTCAGACTAATGGTCCGTGGACAATGGAAACAGATATTATTTCATTTCTTTCCCTCCCTCTAACACTTGTCCTGTTCACCGCTCTGCTTGCATGTCTCACCTCACTGCTGACATTGTCTCCTGCGTTCACATTGAGGTGTTCTTCATCGTCCGTATTGACTGCACGCAGATACAGAGATCCATTTTCATCACTCCCACATGTCAAAGTGGTGAGATGGTTTTACCTTGTTAAATGTCGCTGCTGTTAAAGATTTCACGTCTGTGCTCATTAATCTTCATTTATCTCATCTTCTGGGCCCCCTACGGGAACCAGACAGAACCCCACCCCTGACGTCCACCCAAATAGGAAGGAAATACTGCTGATAAAATGTTGCTGAATATATGAAGTTCAATTAAACCCCAGAGATTCATTAGATTAAAAATGTATGCAGGATCTTTATGAATGATGAGCATGGAAAATGGAAATCAGATGACATTTGATGCCATTTTCTTGCACTCTTTCTCTTTGGTAACAACCATCAATGCAAACTTTGTGTTTTGGGTGTGAGTCCCTTTAAATAACAATGAAGGTGTGAAGTTCTTGGCCAGCCAGCTATGTAACAGGGTTGCCTTTCAGTTTAAAACACAAGGATGTAACTTGTAAGTATCCTACTTGCTGGTTCTAATCTCTGTTGTACCAAATGCAGAGATAGCAACCTGGGACCAAGTCGATTATCCTGGCGCACAAGAACATGAGCGTCAGTTTCAGTGTTGCAAAGGGGGACACAGAGACAATAAAATAACGTTGACATGAATTGTGCTTTTTTGTTGTTGACATAATTCTTTACAAACTCCTAGCTGCTAACTTTTTCCCCAAAAAATCTATATGTATATGTATATATTTTAAACCTCTAACAATTTGTCATCTTCAAGAACCAATGTTCTAAATGACTCTTGGTCATGAATATAGGCCTGCCAAGGTGATGAATTACCTTCCCCCCTCGATGATCATATCCAGTAACATCATCTCCCCTCTCCCTTCCTCTTGGATAGCAGAGCAAATGGCCTCCACCACCACCACCACTGCCACCTCCACCAGCTCCACCCCCTGTGATTAATGATCTGAGTCATGGGTTAACGTTGTGAGGTGGACCTCCCTGGCCAGACACTTCATTCTGGAGTCTGCCATCTAACAACTGGCCTTCAGCGGTGCGCTGGACGTCCTCACGGTGATAACAGGATGTTTCAGTGGTAGTGGCGGCTTGAACGGCAGACTTTTATCGAAAGACAGAATACATATTTGAATAAATACATACATAAAAACTCATCCTCATTCACAAACTAACGGGTATTGGAAGACGTGGAAGAATGCATTTGGGTTTCTCTATGCATTTGATGACTGTCATTTCATTAGTTGTTTAGTTTCACACATTTATGTAATAATTTCATTACATGATTTATAACCTGGGCTGTCCAAGTTTACCCATTAGCTTGTGGCTAGGGTTAGGGTTAGGGTTAAGAATAATACAATAAAATCTGTGTCTTGAGACTATAAGTGTACAAATAAAACAAGAAGTATACTGTTGCGGCAATGTACAAGTACAACAATTGCATTAACTGCCACTAAAGCCTGCTTGTATTGTATTGCTCCCTAAAAAAGGGAGAAAAGCATAATGCATAATTGAAAACTAAATACTAGATATTATGCATAATGACATTTTGCAACAACAATTACCATCAACATATTCCAGACGAAGACAGACAAAGCACCAATTGCCATATTTCATCACTCGAGGTGCCCTGAACAAGGTGCCCTGAACCAATAAGTGTTGGATCTTAAACATCGACCCTCAAAAGAATACTCTGTCATTATAGCTCAGCATGCGCAATCCACCATTTCAGTCTGCAGAATATCCATATTCTGGAATATCCAGAATATCATTCTCCGTTATTATTGAAAGTCGCTAATATTTTGGTAATAAAATACTAATCTTTTTTTTTTTGTTGCCTTAGAGACTGTGCCCTGAAAATTGAAGAAAACTCGAAAGCGCTGTCTTTTTTTATCCTTACAAATGACACATGCGCACGTGAGGGATTTTGAATATTGTTTGGGCTCATTAGATGAAAACATTGACAGAACTTTGATCACAAGCCAATTACACAGAATACAATGATATTAGCCAGGAAGATTGTTTTTGTGTGTTACCTCCTCAGCCTTTTTGAATTAGAAATTATAAGGCCGTCTGTTCTACGGTGATAACAGCTCTGTTGGAAAGTCCTAATACATTATTAAACACACAAGAAAATGCTGTGAAAGATTAAGAAATCTTACTTCATTGTGTTTGAGCTTCCAATGTAATAAAAATCCTTTGATTGTAGAGAGACTGCTAGACCTATAACACATTATACGTTACATGTTGTTTGTGTTTTTCCACAGACTGTGCTTCTATAACTATGCAGTCCTGTCTGTATAAGACGCAAAGTATTATTATCCAGAACCCATTGGATGACAAACAGTATACACAGTATTGCAGTACACACTACAGCAGCAGTTTCTTGATCAACTATCAAACCTATTCATAGTCAACAAGCTGTTCAGAAGGAATGAGATCAAAGTACCCTCACTTTTGATGAATCATGCACCAGACCTCTAATTAGCCATATAAAACCAAGGCGTTGAAAGATATCCCATCCATCCATCCATCCATTTTCTTCTGCTTATCGGGGGCCAGGTCGCGATGGCAGCAGGCTAAGCAGGGCTCTCTAGGCCGCCTTCTCCCCAGCAACGCTCTCTAGCTCCTCCTGGGGGATCCCGAGGCGTTCCCAGACCAGATGGGATATATAATCCCTCCAGCGGGTTCTGGGTCTGCCTCGGGGTCTTCTCCCAGTCGGACATGGCCGGAAAACCTCTAAAGGGAGGCGCCCGAGGAGGCATCCTGATCGGATGCCCGAACCACATCAGCTGACTCCTTTCGATGCGGAGGAGCAGCAGCTCTACTCCAAGCTCCCTCTGGATGTCAGAGCTCCTCTCACTAAGACGCTATAGCTGAGCCCAGCCACGCTCTGGAGGAAACTCATTTCGGCCGCTTGTATCCAGTCTCGTTCTTGACTTTTATTCGTATTACTAGTTCCTACACACAATTTCCCCGGGTCAATACTACACCCCACCTCCTCCTTCTCCTCCCACCTGACCTCCAGTCCATTCAGTGCAAGTGGTGTACAGAATGGACTGGATTTTACAGTTGTGATTGGCTAGGCTTATCTGCCAGTGCAAATAATATGTGTGTTTGCAGATCCATGAGCGACCTCAATTGTCCTGCTGCTTAAGAATGGATGAATGTGTGAAACCGCATGTCGTGGTGGATGAATACAACCCTGTGGCAAGCTAAATAATGTATTTCCATCCTTTGGAGGAGTTGATGTGCTGTTTTTAGTGTGTGGTGGCAAGGTAACGGCGAGGTAACAGAATGCAGTCCTGGGGTCTTCAAGCAGCACCAGAGGCTCAGAGAGAGCAGAGCACTTTATCTGTGGTGTGTCATGACAACACACTAGTGGTTCTCTCTTTCTCTCTCTCTCTCTCTCTCTCTCTCTCTCTGCCTCGTTCATTCGTCATCTCTCGCACTCTCCTGTCTCTCTCTGCCTTGCGTTGCCTTGCACTCTCTCTCACTCTCTGTCTCTTTCTCTCTCTCTGCCTCACTCTGTCTCTCCCTCACACACACACACACCAACATGCATGCACACATGCATGCACCGCGCACATACACACTGCGTTGGGAAAGGTGTGTGACTGCTTGGTCTGTGTTGTGAGATGGGGAATCTCCACTGAGGAGAGCGCCGCTCAGCTGCACAACACATCCTAGCAACAGCTGCTTTTGGACTACAGTGGACTCCAATAAAAACACACTCTTCATACACTAATCTCCATCTTCAGTTGAACTACACATGCGTACTCTGTGCAATGACAATAAAGTTGAATCTAATCTAATCTCTTCTCCTCCATGGCTCACCCACAGTCGCTGTGTGTGTGTGTGTGTGTTTGTGTGCATGTGTGTGTGTGCATGTGTGTGTGCATGTGTGTGTGTGTCTGTGTGTCTGTATGTGTGTGTGTGTGTCACAAGCCACAGTTGTTTTTCGAGGAATTAAATCCTCAGTCTGTCCATCTAAAACATTTTTTAACTATACCAACAAAAATCTCAATCGTAATGAAAATCGAAATGAAATGAAAATCTGTGAAAAAGAAAGAAAGGAGAGAATTACAATGATTAAAAATGTACGTATTTAAAGGAATGTTTATAATAATAATAACTAGAAAATGCAATTTCTGGAGAAATTGCGGTGTGAATGCCGTATGTTTGCCCTAGCCGTGATGTCACCTGCTGCACAATGTACAATGTACTACTAGCTAGCTAGCCAGCACGTGTGTTGTTGTTCACTCTCTCTGTCTCCCATGGGATTCAATGGTGGGCGCTCCCGTCGCTCGGAAGCTCGTAGCGCCAAAAGCGTGAGGCCGTTTGCTTCCGTAGTTACATGGCTGCGACCGGGACAAGATTTCCTACGTTTTGATGTATAAATTATGTATGTGGAGCGAAAATTGCGCGTACGCCGGCGAGTTTAGTTTGAGGTGTTTTATTTTTTTGACAGCTCCTCTTCGCTCTCCGTTTAACATGGGAGTCAATGGAGCGCTCGGTCGGTACTCCCGTCGCTTGGAAGCTCGCAGCGCCAAAAGTATGAGTCTGTTTGCTTCCACAGTTACATCTCCGCGACGGCGACAAGTTTTCCTACGTTTGGATGTATAAATTATGTACGTGGAGTGAAGACTGCGCCTACGCCGGCGAGTTTAGTATGACATTTTCGTTTTATTTTTTCGCCTCCTCTGCACTCTAGCTATGACGTCACCCGCTCTAGCACTGAACACTCGACCACACACACACTCATGTTAAAGTCGTTTTGACCATACTTCAAACAACGTGTCATATCTTTAAAAGTTTAAATGCGATTTCGATGAGGATTAATCCGTTGAATGCGTGGAAGATGTGGCAATATTATTATATATTTAGTGTTGGAATGACGTTTGTAGCTCAAAGCATGAATGCGTGGTGAACATTTGAAAACGTGAAACAAAAAAAACAAAATTTTATTTCGCCCCATTCATTTCAATGGGGAAAAATTCCCACTAAAACTGGAATATTTCGTAAATTATTAATGTTATCTCTTAGAAAAGATATAGCCATCGATTCCCGATTGAGGCGCACGTTTCAAGCTTTGAACGGAGTTTCTACGTCGAAATCTCTGGGAGGAGTAGCGCGGCAAAAAACGGGGTGGAATAATAACTAGAAAATGCAATTTCTGGAGAAATTGCGGTGTGAATGCCGTACGTTTGTCCTAGCCGTGATGTCACCCACTGCGCAATGCCCAATGTACAATGAAGACAAATAGATGTGGACTTTGACAGAGAGAGAGAGAGAGACAGAGAGAGAGAGAAAGACAGAGAGAGAGAGAGAGAGACACACACACACAATGTACTCTGTATATAATCAACTTTATAGTTAGTATAATGTCCAATGTACAATGAAGACAGATAGACAGGGACTTAGACAGAGAGAGAGAGAGACAGACAGAGAGAGAGAGAGAGAGAGAGACACACACACACAATGTAATCTGTATATAATCAACTTTATAGTTAGTATAGGCTGACGTTAGTGTTGAGGAAAAGTGATGTAAAATGATTGAATACGTTGACTGTTGAGAGAAATAATATTAAGTGATCAGATGAATTGACCCAGAATTGACCCTGTTGTTGAAGTGCTGATGCAAAGTTGGTTTGGTGTGCCTGCAGGAGGTTTTATTGCTGTGTTCCAAGGCTGAGGGGAGGCCCGGAGACATCCCTGCAGATAACACGAACATTGGGGTTCGACCTTGAGTGGAAATCTGGTCGAGATGTCAGGATGTCTTTTGATGTATGTTGGGAGTCTCGGGTCACCTTTAGGTTAAGAGGAATGTTTAACTACATCCTGGGAGAAGGGTGCTGGTCATGAGGGAAGACAGGAAAGACAGAATGTCTGAGGGCGTGAACTAAGATTGGTTTCCTCACAAACCAGACCAAGAGGAAAGGATAGTGATGGACAAATGGTCAGATAGGTAATAAAAGTCACGTGACTTTATCCTATAACTGGGCTGACGAACTTTAGTCCGTTGAGTCTTTCTGCATAGCACCCTGAGTGTG
>OMOU01094516.1:0-19288 GCA_900312585.1 Malacocephalus occidentalis
CGCCCAGGCTCTCCCCCTCTTGGCGGCGGCAGCTGGCCAGTTGCTCCCTGCTCTGGTCGGTGAAGCGCCGCTGCCCGAATCGCCTCTCCAGTGCCGTGGTCAGGCCCTGGAGGTCGTGCTGATCTGCAGGAGCGAGGAGTACCTGCAACGCCTTTCCTTCCAACGCCAGGGCCAGATGAACAGCAGCCTCTTCGCTGCTCCAGCCATTGTGCCACGCCGCTAGCTGGACTTGCGAGAGGTATGGCTTGAACGGTGTCGTCCCAGCGTACTTGGGCAGCTTGGCTATTGTTCTAGGCGCAGTGGCAGGGCGCAGGGTGTCGTCTGCAGTAGCCCCCCTGGTTGCTAGAGGGCGCTGGACGGCCGCAGGTGGTGGTCGTTCCGCTGTAGTGGCACCCCCGGTTGCTAGGGGGCAGTGGCTGGCACTGGCGGCAGGCGACACATTTTCCCCTGTAGTAGCACTCCTGGTCGCTAGGGGGCGGTGTGGTCGTGGTGCGCTGGCGCTACCTGCGCGGGCTGGAAGTACCGGGCTTTCCATAGCCCTGGCAGACTCCATTTTGTGGCTATGGATCTGTCTAATGGCTTCTTCCAGTTCACAGATCTCTCGCTCCATTCTTTCCATCCCACTTCTCAATCATCATACAGATATGATGTGTGTTTTCATTGGGTTTATTAAATAGTGCGAGGGACTGAGATGAGAAGAATAGTAAAGTAGAAAATAGAAAAGTTACATGCAGTTGATGTATGATGAGTGGCAGATCGCTCAATATACTTCCCTGGGTCACATTTGAGCCTTACACTTGGATGGATTGGTGGATTATTTAACAAAGAGGCATTTATACATTCAATTTATAAAACATTACCTTTGTCTGCACATTGTTGTGAATTTTGTGTTTGATTTGTTTGCTTCCAAACCAAAATATCAAGTATTTCACACATGTGGCGAATGTATACAAACTATTAACAAGCATCCAAAAGAAAACTGCTGTAAGTCATTCTGTAATCATAGCTCCCTGTGGGAGTTGACACATTTCTTCCCAAACAGCCAAATATTTAATCAAACACAATCAATTATCCTGAGGTCATATTCTTCTGACCTTTCTCTCTGTCTCCCTCTAGAGTGAAGTGGAGTGTGCTGCAGTCTTTTGGTGCAGGTGTTGTGTGTAACAGAGCAGAGACGGGTTAAAGAACCAGTCTGGGCAAGCTGAGGCAGCTGAGGAGAGAGTGTCTCAGACCGTACAAAGAGCTTGAAGGTAGGTTCAGTGATCAATGGCATTGATCAGCCAGTCAATGCCACAGTCTATATCCTCCTCTGTTTATGCTCTCTGAGCACTACTGTGTTAAACTGAGCGTGCTCTAAGCAGCCACCTCAGGGAGCCCTGTGAAAGCTTGCCTCACACCCGCCATTGATTGACATGTCGATTAGCTGGGAAGCTGTCGACAGCGCATTTGTTAGGCATCTTAAACATTAATGGTGATTGCAAGCGGTTGCCTAGAGTTACACCACTGATGAAGAGAGGCTGATGTTTTTCTCCGCAACCGGATATTACCATTGACATGTGGCTTTAGCATACAAAAGCTTTTTACCGTCTAATAAATACGTCAGAATTCAATACTGAAGAAAAAACAATTTCCTTCAATGGATGTAGCATTACCTTGAATTAAAAGGATGATTTTTATGAGAAAAAAAAGCTTGATAACTCAAAGGGTTTATTGACATTTGGATATCCTGAACACAGTTTTATTACGAATAGAGAAGTTTGTAGCAGCTGTAGGGCCTCAGCCATTCAAAATGGATCCCCAGGATCACTCACTGCCCTTTTCACACCATGTGTGAAGCTCCAATCATTGGTCTACAATTATGAGGAAAATCCCTATTTTGCTTTGTTTTGTCCTTTTTTCTCATTTGCTTTCCTCCTCCTATGTGTTATCATGTCTTCTTTGACTTGGCTTACAGCTGCAGGTCATAAAGATAAGCAGGGGCACCAACTCTTTCATCACCCTTTTCACATCTCTTCTCCCTTTCCCCCAAAATGCCCCATTAATGTTCATTTGTAATAATCATTTGTATCTTGGAGGAAGAACAGATCTTGTGTTAAAAGACTCTGATACACTATGCTGGGGGCTCGCACTCTCCCAGGGAGGAGACATTCATGCATGCATGCATTAAAATGCACCTGGTCCTGTGCCCAGCGTCTTGGCTGGTCACCTTCGCACGGTTGCTCCTAATATGCTTTTTGTAGTGGTACATCTCGGTTGTTAGACTAGAGAAGCTAAATCTGAGGACCAAGTACCTTGTTTTCAACACAAACAGCCATGCTGTAGTATAAAGATTCCAGTCTCAGTCTAGAATGTCTATCACGAGAACGTCGGTCGACTCCCTGCGAACCACACAGCTTTTGTTTGCTACATACGCAGGTAGATATCTGGGCATAGTTAGGTAGAACTGTGTCATATCATTGCATGTTTAAGTGTTTATTGATATTGTTTTAGTGTTTTGATGTTGGTGTTAGAAGTAAGTGATTCAAATCTTCCTGCCTAGTCACTCACTGATCACGTAGATCCCTTTGTTAGAAGTACCTCCCACATTTACGTGACCTCAGCCACGACCATTTGCTCTTATCTTTCTTTGTCTCTCACACACACACACACACACACACACACACACACACACACACACACACAGACAATATTGTGTTGAAACCGGCCTCTGTCATGTAAAGAGCTCTGAACCCTTCAATTTATGCTAACTATTAATGGTAACTTTGATCGTAATTATCAATGAATTATGAATCATAGTCCCAGTTTAGTTCAGTATATTCTTATGAAACTTAATCCACTGTCCCGTTATTGGTCCCTGATCTCAGGGTGGTGCCCTGTTGTTATTAATTCAGATGAGTAGTTTGTATTTATTTTAATAATTAATAAACATCGTCATCATTATTTATCAGGTAATAACAGACTGAAGGACCTACATTTCTTTATACACAAGTGGTACATCAATCGAAAATGAATATAATTCTGAATGATATACAAGATATCTAATGCCATACATTTACATCTATAGATTATACAGTATCTGCATTAAAAAGGCAAAAACTATCAATTCATGGACGCATTCACATGAATGCGTGCTTCCATCAAAGAGCAATATTGCTATAGAATGTCTTGGGTTTGGTCTTTTGAATGGGAAATTGTAGTCTTCATTTATGCAATGGTCAATTACTATAATCCCTGCAGTATGCAAATGAACAGTAAATGACTGACAATGATGAATCAGAAAAAGTTCAGAAAATGTAATCCTTTGTCGTGTATTTATGCTTTTGTGTGTGTGTGTGTGTGTGACATGCCTATGTGGGTAAAGATAATTGCATGAACTATGCACATGTCTGGACCAC
The DNA here is from genome assembly GCA_900312585.1 of Malacocephalus occidentalis. Taxonomy (NCBI): domain Eukaryota; kingdom Metazoa; phylum Chordata; class Actinopteri; order Gadiformes; family Macrouridae; genus Malacocephalus; species Malacocephalus occidentalis. The sequence continues at coordinate 3,396 of OMOU01094516.1, forward strand.
AAGCCTCAAGCCCTTATCCCCAACCTCAAACCCGTTTTGTCTTTTATGCGTACTTTACGGCCTGTAAACAGTTGCGTAAAGTGGTTTATAGATTATTTAGTCCAAGAGCTACCACCCCCCACACACACACACACACACACACACACCAACGTGTCCAAGTTAAGCTAACTTTTCTTTTAATAGACACACCGCAATAGACCTGGCTGTGGAGTCAATGGTTTCGGGTCAGTGGTTTAAAGCACAGTGTATCTAACACATAGCTGAAATAACTTGCTATCCAAGCACATAGATCTATTCCACCAGTGTTTTGCTGGTTTTTGCTATTCTGTCCTATCCTATCTTTTCTATAAAAGACTTCTCTCATGGCAGCCGGTTTGTGTAGTGCTTGTAATGGTTGGTCAAGGTGTTGAAACTTGTGCCTTTTACAAGATTGTCTTTAATCTTCCGTCTCCCTCATGTCACCTCCAAATGTGTGTGGGCTGATATGATAATGATATAAGGAGCTGTCCGGGGTGTTAGAGTTAAGGCTGCTGATTAGGCCCCGCATCGATTAGTCCATCACTCATCATGGTAGCCTATCCCGACAGCATGCAGGAAGGGTGGGGTGAGATGTGGTGGTGGTGGGTTGGATGGATGGTTGAACTGCCATCCTGAAGGCTAGCATGGGTTCTATTCTCACAGATACTACAAACTAACATATTGCACTGATGCTGCTCTCTTTGCTCCTGGAAAACAAATGAATGTTAAGTCAAATTGATGAAATGAAATGTTTCTTGTGATGCAATACTGTTGCAATAATATTTTCCTTCTCATTCATTCCTTCGGTTCATATTTATTTTCCATCTTTTCTACATTGTCATATTTAGGGCTGGGAAATATATCAATATTACATTGATATTGTGATATGAGATGAGATCGTCTTACATCATATATGGTGACAAGGCTTTACTATGTAGTTCTTTTATATTATTATTATTTTAACCATTTACTGATTGAATTACCAGAAAACACGATATATACGGATAAATACCATCATCAAGATATGAAATAATCTATATCGGGATAGAAGATTCTGACCATATCACCCGGCCCTCCTCATAATCTACATTTCCCAAGTACCATGTATTATATCAGGCAAAAAGGCGATATTATAAAGTTATATCATATAAAAATAGTAATAGACAAAATGTCCACTAAGGGTAAAACAATTTAGGGGAAGGTTTAGATTTTTTTTTTCCAAGGCACAGATAGCTAATTTGAAAAGGTTGGTGTAGAAAGTGGGCAGTGAATGTGAGATACAAAAAAAGAGGTAAAAGGAAAGAGTAGACTGAGTGGGGAGAGGAGGGGAGGAGGAGAGCAGCTGAGGAAAGGTTAGGACCCTCGCATTGCCTGAACATTCTGAGGCTTTTAATCCAGGAACAAAGTCATTAAGGTTCATGGCTACAGAAGAGGCCAATTAAAAACCATGTAGGCTTGCTTCTGGAGAAAGGCATCATTTGCTGTCGGAACCCAGGCTGTTTTATCAGACCAGTGGGAGCCCCCCCTTTTGCATCGAGGGAATCAAAAAGCCTGGCAGACATCTCTCTGAAATGTTTTTCTTTTTTTCCCGCTTTCTTCCCTTTTAAACATATTCGCTTTTACTGAGGAATAGGCTAATGGTGAAATGTTGTAAGCATGACAACTCTGAGCCTTTGTATTTCAATTTGTAAGATATGTCTTTGCTGGCATTATTTTACAGTTACAACCAAAACAAAGCAAGTGAATTGAACAATGAACCATACTTTGACCCAATTCTCTGCAGTCAACTAGAGTCACATTTTATACCCCGTTTTTATAGTCAAAAGTGTTAAAAGTTAACAGTGCCACAATCGGCAACTATGACAGTAAACATATCATTAAGTACATCATGCAAATTATGACATTTTCAGCACTTTTTGTCCCTTCGTCAAATGTTGATTCTTTCCATTCACAGAATGGAACGCATTTTGTAGCCACAATCTATTCTCGAGTGCCTCTTCCCAGTCTTTATATATTTAGATATTCTTTATATATTCATGACAACAACATTCGTAAGATTAACCATCCAAACATAATGCTCCATTGCTTTATTGTTGGGCTCCTTATATGAGCACACTATACCTAAAACATTCCATTTTGTCTGGATCAACTTATTTGGCTCTATGTCCTGGAAAGGGGTAGACTAGGTTTCAGTTTAAACAGATTGCTGTAATTGTGAGGACTGTTAATAATGAAACACCATGTATATTTCTCTTCGTGAAAAATGTTTTCTAATCCCTGTCTGCCTAACTGTCTGTCTATTGCGTGTAGATTTTTGTGAAATGCCCAATAGAAGCCTAACTTTTTCACTATTCACACAAATGTATATTTAACATAGGCTTCTGATAGCATATTTCATCTCTAGATTGTATTATTATCTATAGATAATATAGCCACATCAAATAAAATCTAATATGACCCTCCCCTCATTCACAGCAGCAATATCAATAATCACATAAATAATGCAATGCATAACATACATATTGCCTGCAGCCCCACTACCGAAAACAACAACAAAACAATAATAACATCACACACAACGCTTTTCAACGAAAGTAGCAGTCTGAAAAGAGATGTACAATAGTGATGCAGAAGTATGTGAAACAGCCTAGGGTGTTAGTATTCATAAAATAAATGACAATACTGCGTTCCTAAAGCTGAGCATACACTGAAAGATTCAAACCCGACTCATTTTAGAGATGTGGCGTATTTCAGCTTTATTAGGCGTTGTTTGCCATGCACTGTAGGGGGGGGGGGTAAATATGATCATTCTACTCCCAGTCGGCCATCGGCAGAGTCTTGCACAGTTGAAGCAGAGCCACGAGCCGATTCCCCAAGATGAATGGCTTTTTCTCTCACTGTGCCTGCACAAAGTGACAAACAAGAGCACCTGAATGTGCCATGGCGACACGACACCTTGTGTGGACAGAATATATGGAAGCCAGGTTCATCAAACTGTGGCAACAGCATACGTGCCTATTTGTCTACTTTCTACGTCTTCCAAGCCATCTGTGAGTCCCCTTTTTTTTGGTTTCTGCACACAGGATTTCTGCCTTACATTTCTGCCTTGGTGGCATGCTAGCAAACAAGCTTCTTCAGAATCTAACAAGGATCTTTATTGATACATCTTTATTGACAATAGTAAATAGCCAGAATGGGGACAGGATCCGACCGACCAATTTGTTTAGGTGCAGTTGTGGCTTGACGACCAGACTGCACAGTGTGAGCACATCAATCAGGAATTTTGGCTTTACATTATTGCCGATTTACTTGTACCGTGGGAGTTGTAATGAAACATCAACACAAAAATCGTACAGTGTATACCCATGTATGCATATTCTTGACAACCAAAGGCCTGTAGAATATGAAGTGATAGTTATGAATAGAACTACAAGGTTTGAACTTATTACTCCTTGGTCCACTGGCTTCCAATCTATACTGGGGCAGAGGTGAAATCCTACATGAATTAGCAAATTAATCCCGGGCCACATCAGCATTCGATTATTATTGGCTTTTGTAATAACTTAAAAAATTATTGCAAGCAGACATTGCAAGTGCAGAACAATTGTACAATTTGTATCATGCACTGGGAACATCATTCAGGCCTGGAAATATAGTTCGCATCCCCAGTCCCAGGGATTATGAAAAGATGACGTAATGAGATACAGACACGGAGGAACAGACATTATTGTGTGCTGGTAGGTGCAAACTTGTTGAAAACGAGCGATAGCGATACAGTCTCTCTCTCCGGTTCCATCTCTCGCGCATTCCGGCTCTCGGATGCCCAAGCCAAACGACGCAGATGGTCCATCAAGAAAATGTTACAAAGACTTAATTTCCTGCATTCTAGCTCAGTGGGCTGGTCCGTCTCTAGCTCAGTGGGCTGGTCCGCCTCTAGCTCAGTGGGCTGGTCCGCCTCTAGCTCAGTGGGCTGGTCCGTCTCTAGCTCAGTGGGCTGGTCCGCCTCTAGCTCAGTGGGCTGGTCCGCCTCTAGCTCAGTGGGCTGGTCCGCCTCTAGCTCAGTGGGCTGGTCCGCCTCTAGCTCAGTGGCCTGACTACGGGCATTTTCTTTCATCTGCGACCTGTGGGCCATATAGACAGCCAGGCCACCGGGAAAACTCCCGGTGCTCCCGATGATCAGCTTGATTTGTAAGATGAGCAAATGATATTCTAGTTTTTGCGGGCTACATAAGATGAGGTGTGGGGCTGGATTCGGCCCACAGGCCTTGAGCTTGACACATGTGAACTAGGGTAAACAAATCATTCCTTGTACTACGTCTCGCTGCTGTTCAGTTCAGTTATATATTTCTACTCTTATATTTCTACTTTCACTGACTCTGTGTGTGAGGGTGCCAGGGTGTGTCATGAAGAAATGGAGAGGCACATATACATGTATAGTAGGAGAGTGTGTACCTTTCATTTGAGTGTGTTGTTTCCTTCTTTCTGTCTGCCTTAGCCTTGGTACAAAGTACAACAAGAGAGTAAGCTGAAATGGCTAAATTATGGAATAATATATACTGTATATTGAAATGTATTTTCACAGAGGTTTGGCAGAACACAGTACAAGACAACAGTTGAAGGCAACTGACTCATAAGCCACATCCAAGCCCGCATGTCAGCCATGTTGATTTATAGCTTGTTTCTCTCTCCCCCCATCCGACATTGCGATGGCGTTTTCCTGCCTTTATTTCGGTCGTCTTTTTGTTGCTTTTGTTGTATCTATCGCTTTCTCTCTGGGCCCCTCTGCAGACTGCAAGCTGATATCATGCTTTGAAAAGGTAATGATCCTGGTGTGTTGAGATTATGTATGAGCGGTGTAATGTCCTGGCTTGTTATTGCCTGCCGCATACTAATCCCACAACTGAAGGAATGAGATGACACCTGCAGGGAGATTTGCATGCGTTGCAGCTGCACATGAAAGAGCCACCATTAAAAATGATCAAAGAAATTACTGCACTCCGCTGCACAACACTGCTCTCATGCCTGCCTCTCTCTCTCTCTCTCTCTCTCTCACACACACACACACACACACACACACTCCATGCAATGTATACATGCAGTTATGGATGCATGTACATACCATATACACACACACTCAAATTATCATTTTCCACTGATAGATATTTTCCATGCAATTCTCTGTGGATTTGTCTAGTCTTGCCCAAGGCCTTTGCAAGATATTTTTGCACCTATGCCTGTAGATAGGAAATGGAGGATCTGCATGGTTTCAAAATAAAAGCAGCATCCAGCATCTTCGCTACAACCTAGAAAAGACAATTCCTTTCAATATATTATTCAATTGTAGTGATTCTCAACTCCGACATTATACTTTTGCAACCACCTTTTTGGAATTTATTTGGCATGTTTGTCTCTCATCTCATCTCATTTAGTCTTCAACATTGCATCAACTAGTGTTTTTACCCGCTGTGCATCTATTAGTCTCTCCTTGGCAACATGTCTATCCTGACGAGACTTCACAGTATAAACCAGGGGTCACCAACCAGGTCGCCCCCAAGGACCACGAGTGGTCTAAAAATAACACAACTCACCAGTGAGCTGCGTCTAAAATTTGATGTGTTTCTAATTAAATGTAATTATACATTTTTTATATTGTCAAATTTGTATTCTCATATTGAAGTTGACTATTCCCGTATTGAAGTTAACAATTCCCATATTGAAGTTGAAAAGGTATAGTTCAAAGGTCAGTATTGTGTGCATGACAAAACTTCAGCGTTCGTGGAGCGTAAGCTAGTGGGCGCAGCGAAGACGGGGGACTGAATGTGGTTTCTTACCCCAAAAACATGGCAGAAAAAATTAAGAAAATGTATCATTTTCACAGTGAATGGGAGGAAGAGTTATTTTTTACTACAGTGAAAGAAACCGGCGTGTGTTTAATTTGCGGGGCGACTGTGGTGACGGTAAAGCGGCACAATGTGGAGAGACACTTCACTACGTGTCACCAAAGCTACCATGCTAACTACCCACCGGGCAGCGCGCTACGGGCAGAAAAAGCCTGTGAGCTACAGGCAGCTTTGGGTAAGCAGCAGTTTTTTTTCACGAGGCCGGCGAAAAACTCCCCAAAAGCAACTGAAGCCTTCTGATAAAGAAGAGGGCATTTTCAGACGGAGAAGTTTTCAAAGAAGCAATGATGATAATTGATAACACTGTACTTAAACACGAGAAAAATGGAACCGATCTAATCTCCACTCTCTCCGATGTCCAACTCGGGGCATCTACAATGGCTAGACGAGTGTCGGCTATGTCTGGTAACTTGGCCGATCAGGTGAACCGGGATCTGCCTAAGTGGGAAAGACCCAGACTTTCCCACATTTCTGCATTACCACTGCATCATTCACCAGCAGGCTTTATTTGCAAAAGTGATTGGCTTTGGGCATGTGATGACTCCTGTTATGAAAATCATAAACAGCATCCGCTCCAAAGCGAAACAGCACAGGATATTCAAGGTGCTATTGGAGGAGATGTCAGCTGAATATGGTGACCTGCTGCTACACACAGAAATCCGATGGCTCAGCAGAGGACGAGTTTTACTTTTTTGTCACTTTTGGGTGAAATCAAAGAGTTCATGCAGTCCAAAGGCGAACACGTCTCGCTGCTAGAGGACACAGAATGGACACTTGACCTTGCATTTTTAACGTACATTACTGGGAAACTAAACCACTTGAACTGCGAGCTGCAAGGCAAAGGTAAGACTGTTGTTGATATGATGAGCTTTAAATGCATTTAAAGCCAAGATGAACATTTTCTCTGTGCATACACAGAGAACAAAGGTGCTGCACTTTCCCTCTGTGCAGTCGGTGCTGAAAGACAATGCTTCTGCATCTGAGACATTTGACAAAGTTGCTGTCAAGTCATAAACAGACTTGGGCAAGAGTTTGAGAATAAGTTGTGTGACCTTGATCAGCTTGAGCCATGTGTCAATCATTTGTGGACATAACATGCATTGCTACTAAGTGCAACATTCAACTTGGATGCTGGACAGGTGGAGATTGAAATCTCCACTGCAAAGCCTACCAGGCTGCACCAAACATTTGGTGCCTTGTTGACACAGAAAAGTACAGTGGGGTATGCACAACAGCTATGAACGTTGCCAGGTTGTTTGGTTCAACCTATCTCTGTGAATCAGTGTTTTCTGACATTAACTTCATCAAGAACAAACACAGAACACGCCTCACTGATGCACAGCTGCAAGACTCACTCAGAGTTGCAGTGTCAAGTTACACACCAGATTACAATACACTGGTGAACAGCAAAGAAACAGATACCAGATGTTGTCAGTGGCAACATGGCAGTGCTATGGCAAAGTTGAATTAAAATATTGAAAAATGGTGTTCAATTCAAGTGTGTTCATGAAATGCATCATTCTGTTGAAAATATAATTTTGTTAAAAATGCTGCAGATTTGGTCATTAGTTCAAAATGTGATAACATTTATTTAAAAATATGAAAGTTGATTTTTCTTAAACATGACATCATTGATAACTTTTTCAAACATGGTGCAACATAGTTCATGATTTGTTAAAAGGGTTTGTCAGTGGCTCGTGAAAATGGGACATTTTTCCTCTGAAATGTTGTAGAAGTGATCATCTGAAAATGTAAACAATTGCTGAGATGAATAGAAATAAAGTGTTGAATATTGATATTATCTGTTTCCCACCTTGTTAAGTCATTGTTGATAATTATTGTGAGAAATCATTCACATGATCAGTGTCTTCACATAGAAGAGTATCATTTATTATTAATAACAATATATAACTAAAGGCAAACTGAGCAAATGTGTTATTTCAGAAGAGTGTATCAAACTGGTAGCCCTTCGTGTGACTCAGTACCCATGAAGTAGCTCTCAGTTTCAAAAAGGTTGGTGACCCCTGGTATAAACCATTTCTCATCAACATCCATTCGGATTGACATGACACAGCAACATCCTGCTACCTCTCTATGAATTCATAGGTGCAGTGCAGGACCTTCTTGATGAAGTCCCAGAGCCCAGAACAACAGTTTTTAGTATTTTTGTGAATTAACTGGTTTCTAATTGTCATGGTGGAGAGGCCAGGACTTAGTTTTGGACCCAAAATCAGACTCTAGGGCAGGGGATAGTAAATTAGGTTTTAATTAGTCTCTTAGAGCGCAGGCAAACTTCTGGTTGGTACGTTCTGTTTGTCCATTGGTCTGTGGATGCAACCCTGAGGATAAACCGTTGCTGGCACCGATGAGTTTGCAAAAGTCTTTCCAGAAGTAAGAACTAGGGGCCTCTATCAGAAACAACATCTCTCAGTAAGCCATGAATCCCAAAAAACGTGATATATTAATTGACATTAATAAATCCTCGATAGTACAGTTTGTTTGGGGTGGTGTGAACGCTCATTTGAACTCTGGTGCGGATCAAACAAAAACGCTGGTTCGCTTGAAAACAGGGGTCTTGGTCAACTTCCAAGTGAACTAGGGTTCGGTTCACTTTAGGTGTGAACGTGATCTGAACCAACTACAGGAAGCAAACCAAAACAAAGTGCATTATGGATGGTCCCTGTGGAATCCTCCGTGTGTCTACTGCTAAGCTGAGTCTTGCATCGGGTTGTGTGATCTGCAAAATAAGTGATTCGTGGGTTGGGTCGTCAACGTTTTTTGTGAGGGGCGGATGCCCATCAATTGATATATGCTAGATGATTAGTCTACATCAATACAATTCAATGGAATGGACTCATGGCTTCATTCCTTTTGTAAATATGATCTTTATTTCACAAAAATATCACAAGCTACTTGATTAAGTCTAGCCGAATGATTTAAACAACAGCCAGCCAATGATTCCAGCCACGTGTTTTGAGCAAAATACGTGGTTGGCCAGTGGGTGATCATTATGAGACGTTTTCACTTGCTGTGGTTATTATAGGATATGCGCATTTGAGTAGGGCTGCAGATTTTGTGCTGTTGGGTTGCGGAACTAGTGACGGGTGATGAGCTAGACCGCGGGCCTGTTTCCCATGTTTAGTTTGAAAGTCCAGGATGAATGCTAACGCTAAATGAAAAATACAAAGTACAAAGTATCAACTTAAGCCCTGATTCGGACTGAGTCTAGCAAATTATAGGTGTTAAAGCGGCCGCTATAATTTGCCATGGTTGAGCGTCTGTGCCTGCAATGTAGTGACTGGCAGAGTAATTAAATACAGTTGAGGAAGAGCTTCGTGTGTGCCTTTCTTCAGCTCCTGCCAGGATATGAGCTTTGTTGATCCAAACAGGCCCATGTTTCACACTGAGTGAGTATAAATAAATGGAGAGACTAAATTGTCATTATATATACAGTACTGGATTAGACTACAATGTGTCATTTTGTAACATTTCTGGTTGGTGGTATGCCGTGGGATCTTCTTAATGTAAAAAATGTCCATTGGCTCAAAAAAGATTGAAAAACACTGCACTAGAGGTCAATCAAGGTGCACAAACTGATTACCAACTCCTCTGCCAGAGAGGTCTGAATGAAGTTGTGGTCCATCCCAGAATCAATGAGTGTGTGAAGGGAGTGGATCGAACCAGAAGACCAACAGAAATCACAGAGCTCCCAACAAGGGAAAAAAAAAATAATAATAAAAAATCCTACTACGCTCACCAGAGGAAAATTTACCTGGCCTTGTGCAGTAATAACAGGAATTGGTCTCCGGCTGCGTTTTCTCTCCTCCCTGCTGATCTGCATGGGCTCTGAGGTGGAGAGGCAAGATGAACATGGAGTCAGCTCTCAGGGTTCTCCTCTGCTGTTGTTTGCATAGGCGAGAGTCCACCCACCCAGCGAGATACACAAGTTCAAAGTCACCTGGAAGATCATGAGCGGTGCTCTTGTCCAAAACAGTGTGATTAAGGCCATGGAAAAAAAAAAAGCATCAAACAATCATCAAACACTTGCATTACAGTCCCGCCGCTAATGTGCGAAACTCTATGGTCCCCTTGTTTAAACCCCATTAGCCTTGCTGCCTCCCTTCCTTTTGGAGAACAGTCAAAGACCTTTAAGATCTCCTCACTAAAGTCCTTGAAATTATTACAGAACGCTTTAGCATCCGACACTGCAGTTCCCCACTCCGTAGCCTTCCCAGTTAGAACCATGATAACATAGGTCACACTGGAAGCCTCAGTAGGAAAGGCTGACGCCTGCAGCTCCATAGCGTACACTGGTACAAAAGGGCGGCAGATACCCGTTTCACCAGCGTATGGTTGAGGGGCAGGCAAGCATGGCTCTCTCCAGGGAGGTGTGGGCATCGGACCATAGGAAGATTGACCGATGACCCAAGCTGAGAGGTTCTGCAACACCTCGTTAATAGATGAGAAGCCTTGGTTGAACTATCTCCCGCTCTTGATAACTGAGGAGGGAGCCTTGCTTTTCTACAGTTGCCTTAACCGAGTCATTGTCTGCTGGGTACATTTTTGGCTGAATTGTTGTGTGAAGGCGGGGAGGCAAGTACTTTGTTTTGGACCCAAAAGCAAACTCTTAGGAAGGGGACAGTAAATTAGGTTTGAATTAAAACAGCTCTCAATTCTTGGAAAAAACTACAAAAAAATAATCTCACTGTTCAGGCGAATCCAAAAACAAACAGCTGTTTCAAAACCAAGAAAGCACATCAAAAGGTAATAGCTATTTACATAAATGTCCATTAACATAAATTACTTGGTTCAATAGTCCATGGTCACAGGCAAAACAATTCAGCAATGACTGTTCTGTTGGTCGGAGTATAAATATATTGGTTGATTGGGTCATGAGAAACAGGTGTGCCATCAGAGCTTGTGGGAGCAAACTGGAAAATGTGGCTCAGGATCTAGAAGGACCGGGTCAGATTGTGACAAAAATTCACAAAACCTTTTTTCAATGGTACATTGTAGTCAGCACATGCAGCAGTGACAGTGAAGTTTTCTGCAATAGAGGTGGAGGAAAATTAATCAAAATGTTTAATTTTAAATAATTTATTTGAACACTCTTGGTGGTTATCAGTGGAATCTATTTGAGTTGGATATGCCCCCCTCCCGCCCACACACACCCACTCAGCACCATCCCTCCATATTAGATCCATGCTATAATTTCACTGACTTTTCATGTGTCAAGGAGCGATGAATCTCATTCCATTAGGTGGCGTCTTCGTGTGATGTATGATCTATGCACAGAGGCAACCTGATGTTTATTCATGATTTCAAGGCAAGACATTGACTTGCCTACGCCCTCTGATTTCCTTTTAGGGAACAAAACTATGTCAGATTGAGACTTCATCTTAAAGACGCACAGACCCATCCTACAGTGCCTCCTGATTCCTCCGCCCATCTCATCCACTCTCTCCACCCCCCACCCCGCCTGCCCCTCTTCTTTTAAAATTTCCCCTGATATTATTTCTGTCAGATTTAATTTATTTGACCCTTAAAAAAGATCACTTGCAGTGATTTCCGTCTGATTTTTGCCCAACTCTTATCCACTCTCGCCTCTATACTTTGCTAAGGACTTTGATGAAGAGATGACTCCTGCTCATTTTTCTAGTAGCTGGCATGTTAATGAAGAATCAGTAATATGAGACTAAAATGCCCTGCAGACGGATGCACACACACACACACACACACACACGAATCCAGCTTCATCTATGAGTGAGCTTTAAACATATCTACCCATAAACTCTTACAGCTGGGTGCAACTTCACATCCCGTCACAGCGTCACATTCCCAGCGGTGGTACAAAGGGCTTGGATATCCTTGGATATTTTCTTTCTCCCTCAAATACAAAAGTTAGTTAGTAAAATAACCGTTAATCGCCAGTCTCTGTTTGTCGAGTAAATGCGATTTTAATGGTACTTAAGCTATGTCTATCCGTCATAGTTGCACCAGTCCATTCACTTCTATGATAAGGTTTTTCAACTATCTATGTATAATCTCAATGACATGCCTTGTAATAGTGCCTGCACCCTATTTTTAAAAAGGTGCATGACTTGCCTTTTCAAGATGTTAACCCATGGTGGATGGAAAGAGGCACAGTTGGGTTGTTTGAATGTCTTTGCATGTAATTGACGCCTGTAGCCAGTGGTGGAAGAAGTACTCAATTATTTTACTGAAGTAAAAGTAGTCATGCCACACTGTATAAATACTGTTACAAGTATTCCAACTCCCACATTTAATTTTACTTAAGTACTGGCTGATTATTCTGGGGCTGGATGGGGCTGCACACCCTCTGGTGCATTGCCGAATCAAGGCCCACAGGTTAAACCAGACATCACCACAAACACTTAAGAGAGTGCTAGCATGCTAGCTATGTGCCATCTGCTTGCGTCCTGTTGTTGGGAGCCCTAAAGAAGCAATTCATGTTGCATGTAGCAGCAGCTAACTGCAACACTGGCCAGTCTAGCACTTAATTGTGGCAGGATGGTGAATAATCCGGTTTATTGCAGCGATTGTAAACTTCTAGTATAAATTAAACCTAAAACCTAAAACTATAGCAGGGTTGGTGCATAGGCATACATAATGTTCTTGTGCTTGTGGCCCACGTCATTTGGTGTTTGTTCTTTTAAGGCGATGCAGTAAATTAACTACACCCATGCCAGACAGACAGACACATACATGCACGTGAGGCCTATTCATGACAAGTTTTGTGAGTTTTTGCAGTTAACATATGTAATGCAGCTTTAATCAATGCACAGCATTATGGTGCCAATTCTAACCTGATATGATGAATAATGCAAATGTAGCACCCTCTGCAAATGCCAGACAAAACTGCAGGGAGAGAGAGAGACAGGGAGACGAGAGAGCGAGAGCTGGCATAACCAACTGATTGTTGTGCTGTCACATTGATTTGCATGACAAAGGGTGGCCTAATTGCAACACTTAACTGCAGCATTCAGATAATACAGAGCAGGATTACTTATGGACACGGAGGGGCTTTCATTAAGAGGAAGCATTTCCTCGGTGTCTTTGAGAGACACTCCAACACCTTCAATTTCATAAGGGGCCCTGTGACTACAGCGTTTCACCCACTATGTCTCACATGCCATATTCATCATAGCACGCACAGTCAAACTGCTGTCTTAGCGAAATCTTCGCCATCTTCGCAAGATGGCGGCGCGTGAACAACGCGAGCCTCAGCATCTCTCCAGATTCTGCAAATTAGTAGTAATCTGCTTAATTGTTACAAGTCTGTTCACTCAAAACCGTCTTGTGAATTTATTGCACACCCTGTCGGGTGTACAATAAGTGCTTTATTGGCAATGATTTGCTCTTACCTGAAGTCGCCAGGACACCGGAGCTCTCTAATCCGGCCCCGCCGACAAAGAGGGCTCACAGGTGGCGTAAGGATCGTAAACAAAGACGAGGCCAACGCGGACTGAGAGCTAGGCTAAGGCTAACCCCTTACCGGCTAGCGCTTCCCAGCGTTTTCTTCCTCACCAACAGACCCCAGTCTGTTAGGCTGAACAACAACACCTCCTCAACACTCACCCTGAACACCGGTGTCCCACAAGGCTGCATGCTGAGCCCTCTGCTCTACTAGCTGTTCACCTACGACTGTATACCTGTACATGACTCTAACTCTATCATTAAGTTTGCAGACGATACAACGGTGGTGGGCCTCATCAGCAATGAGACAGCCTACAGGGAAGAGGTCCAGCACCTTACAGCGTGGTGTGCCAACAACAACCTGGCACTCAACACCAAGAAGACCAAGGAGCTCATCGTGGACCAAGGGTGTCACAGACTCCCCAATCCATATCAATGGAACGGAGGTTGTGTCACCAGCTTCAAGTTCCTGGGTGTTCACATCTCCGAGGTCCCTCTTGGTCCCTCAACTCCTCCGCCCTGGTCAAGAAGGCTCACCGGCGCCTCTTCTTCCCGAGGAGACTGAAGAAGGCACACCTCTCCACTCAGATCCTGGTGAACTTCTACCACTGCAGCATTGAGAGCATCCTTACCATCTGCATCACAGTCTGGTATGGCAACTGTACCACCGCGGACAGGACAGCAATGCAGAGTTGTGAAAACGGCCCAACGCATCACTGACTGCTCCCTCCCCCCCATCATCGAGGCTGTCCAGCGCAAGCCTGTGAAGGGCGTGCAGCATTGCCAAGGACAGCTACCACCCCAGTCACAGTCACTTTTCACCCACCTACCCTCTGGGAGGCACTACAGATCCCTCCGGACCCGGACTAGCAGATTCAGGGACAGCTTCTTCCCCTTCTTCCCCGGGGTGAAGAGATCTTCTGAACTCTTCACCCCGGTGAGCCCCCTCCTGCCCCACCCCTGACATCTGCCACATTTGCAATATATGCTAACCCCTTCCCAACACCATCACCATCCTCCTGAATTGCACATTGACTTCTGCAACACTGTCAGACTTTGCACACTGGACATTTGCTCTACAGTATATTACTGTACATTACTGTATATACCCTGTACTGTATATGTACTGTATATACCCTGCTCTTCACCCCTGTGAACACCTATTACTGCTTATACCTCTATCTATACTGTACATACCTCAATATAGAGGTGTAGCTCAAAAAATTATAATATCGTGAAAAAAGTTCAATATTTTTTGTCACTCATTTGAGAAAGTGAAACTCATATATTATACAGATTCATTACACAGAGTGAAATATTTCAAGCCTTTACTTCATTTTGTAATGTTGATGATTGTGGCTTACAAATAATGAGCACCCAAAATTCAGTGTCTCATTAAAAAGAAATGTCAGCCTTCTGAAAAGTATGTTCATTTCTATGCACTCAATACTTGGTTGGGCTTCCTTTTAGATTAGATTAGATTCAACTTTCTTATCATTGCATACCAGTACAAAGAAATGCAGTTAGCATCTAACCAAAAGTGCAAAGTAGTAGCAAAAGTGCAACAGTATAACAGTGAATGGTAACAGTAGCAGTATGGGCAGAATATACAGAGAATGTACACAGGAATATACTGAGTCTGCAGAGTGCATATAGATGTCTATATATACGGTGAACACTATACATTGAGGAATGAATTAGAAGAAGAATTAACGGACGGACAAACCGTCTTTATTGTCGCGGATAACACCATGCATGGCATGGCATGGCAATGTACAGTATAGGCAGAGATATACATTGGGGTATGTACCATATGGACAGAGGTATACTCCGTAGTGATACGGAATCAACAGTGCATATAAGAATATACAGAATCTACAGTGCTTATGAGAATATACAGAATTTACAGTGCATATAGTATATGTTCATAAATATAGATGCATGTACAGTATGGACGGAGGTATATGCAGTAGTGCGTATACACTGAGGTGTACAGCGGGATATATGCGGGGGGTGTCTGGCGGGTCCGGGTCCGGAGTCGACGTGCAATGTGGGATCTGCAGAGAATGTGAGATCTGCAGAGAATATACAGAGAGGACAGTGGAGTATATACAGTACATGTACAGGGTATATACACTTTTTTTAATAATAATAATTAGCGGACGGACAACCCCCGTCTTTATTTGTCGCGGTTCACACCATGCATGTACACACGTGCACGGCGGCCCTCCCAACCCACCCCCCCCCCACACACACACACACACACACACACACACACACGCCCCCATAGGTGTCGCCGTGAAATTGGTCCTCCGCTTTTAACCCATCCATGGCCATCTTCCTCCGCGGTCAGGCCAGGAGCGGTGGGCAGCTAGTGCAGCGCCCGGTGACCACCTCGATCCAACCGCCGCTGGTCAGGCGACGGTCTTCTTCCATGTTTTTAGAGGGGTTATATATACAGTGTATATATTACATAATATTCACGAAATAAGTGAGCAATATTATGTTTAATTGAAATACCGTCCCAGTCTCCCGTAT
>OMOU01094518.1:0-11930 GCA_900312585.1 Malacocephalus occidentalis
CTATCTGTTAGGGCAGGGTGCTAGAGACTCAAGTGCACGACAGAGGAGGGATGCGTTGAATGCCTGGTAAGGCGTTTTATTGAAGTTGAAAATAAACCAGGGGGGTGTTGGTGGTGATGGGTCCGGGATCTGAGAAGGGGGGTAGGCAAGCCGGTTCTCTGCGCCAAGGGTCGGGTCTGGAATGGAGAGAGAACACGGTTTTGAGGAATGATCATAAAAAACAACACACTAACTACTTGCTTAGAATTTCACATGATACGGGTCAGGCGATTCTTTGGGTAGATCTGGCGCAGGCTGGAGGGAAGAGCCGGCTTTTGTAGACAGGGAAGATTGATTTGTGATTGGCCACAGGCTGCGCACAATGACCTAATTAGCCCGAACTCCGGTCACGTGACGACTGTGTGCTCGTAGTGTGCGAGCTGACGTGTGTGGAGGCGGAGCCGTAACATTAGGAAGCATTCTCATGATGAAGAAAACATGCTCCTCGAACGAGAACTAGTTTTCCAAATACAGATTGAAGCCTGAATGCCTGTCGCTCACCACGAAACGACATAGCGGTGAGCGACTTGACCGGCAATGCAAGTACACGCCCCAGTTCCTGTCTGGCATTACGGTGGCATGTCGGGTTGTAATGACCACCTTGGAACACACAGGCCCAGTGTGCTGCTGTTGCAGAGTCGCTCAGAATGTTAAACTAGCCGTTATTTCTGTCCCCACGTGCTGCTTACCTTTGAAATACTCTGGGATGTGTTATATAGATATTTTTAAACCCCCACATGCTTGTCGCTCCTCGTTGAAGTTGTGGCTGTAGGTGTGTATATATATGGCATAGCTATTATATAGCTGGCATAGCTATTACTCACGATGGAGGACAAAGAAAATACATATGTACAAATAAATGAACAACTCAATACACATATTTGTACGCACATATGTGCATATACCGGTAGCTTCTTAAATCAATAAATACAGAAATATGTACATGAAGAAATACATAAATGCTGTTATATTTATATATAGCAGCATTATGTCACCTGTTGCACCGTGGGACTGAGAGGCATGTAATTTCATCCGTGCTGTATGTCAATATAGCACATTTGACAAATAAAAGAACTTGAACTTGAACTTGAACTTGTTTAAGTATTTATATGAATGTCATCCATAGCCAATAGCTCAATATGTGTAAATGATATCACATCCAATGAGCACCATGGGAACATGCTTACCGGCACGGTGACCTCCATCTTGACCTTCTTGGCCACCTGTATCTTCCCATCAATGTAAATGGGAGAGACGGCACTCAGGGGCTGCTCTCCTACTTTCACACCGTCCAGGTAGGAAGTTACACCTCCAGATCTAACTAAGAGCTTCAGCTGGTGCCAATCAGCATCAAACAATCTCTGGAGGAACAAATCATTGTATCATATAATATATTTGGGATATTTGGGATACGATGGTTGTAGATAACATGTGTTTGAGAGGATAATATATAACGATGAGGAAATAAATGTATTGATTATATGGCTGTGTAACTTCCTGCATTCTGATTGGCTTTTAGTTTATATCACGTTTCAACTGAGAAAACTAGTATTTTTACAACAAAGCCTGAAAGAAAAAAGGTCCAAAAAAGGTTGGGACCGTGGTTCTCTTTGATCGATAAATGCATCCATGAATAAATAACTAGTCAATATTCATGAATGGACTAATCAACCTGCAGGTGAGGCTGCTTAAACCAGACACCAACCACACATATTAACCATTAAGGAGAAATGCGTGCATGTAACAAGCTCTGTTAACATAGAGAGGGAGTCATCTAATGCCAACCAATGTATCCGGGCCGTTGGGGTTCGGTTCTCTATTGACACAAGAAAGAATTCTCCTCCAGCTAAATGAAAGCTGAAGGTGATTTGGTTTTGGAAGCGATCGTGTTGGTCAACGTACCTGTATGCCTTTGCTGTCGAAGACAACACTCTGCTCTTTTTGGCGGATGCTGGCGAGGGTGGTGGTAAAGATGACAGCTTTCTCAACGCCGTTCAACGTCACCGCCATCTGACGCAGCCCGTCCTGAGACACCACACGCAGCAGGTCCAGTTTCATCTTGTGGGCGGGGCTCCTCAGCCGGAGGGTGGTCACGAACACGTAGGCTCGCGGGAGGCCCTCGGGCAGGATGGACCTGGTCACACACACACCCTGCGCGTTATTCTGCATTCTATACTCTTTCATTTTCAAAGTGAATTTCTTACCCTGGCAACATAAACAACAAAAACAACAACAAAAATAATTGTCTCCATGAAAAAGTTGTGAATTCAACCTTTAAAAAACTTGAAAAAATGTTTTTTATATAATCTGGTGTTCAGGTGTTAATTGTGACTTCTTTCCATCAAAGCCCACCTTGTACTGTCTGTGAAGTCCAGTTTGGTGTTGAGCTGATAGGCAGCTTGAAACATGATTGATCCCTGTACCTGTAAGGGGTAGATTGAAGACATAATAAGGAACTGAAGTGAACATGCCGTGATATATATTTAACTGAGAGTGCTACTGCACCTTCGGGGCTTTTAGATCAATCTTCATGCTGGAGAGAAGATCAAAGCCTCTAAAAGGGGCTGAGGAGTCTGTCGTCTGCATGGGGCACACAGATTCTGAACGGAGGGTGGGGAGAGAAGGGAGTTAGTGGCACAATGCTAATGTAATGTGGAGTCAATTCACCTTCTTTTAAAGGTGCAGCTGGGAAGACCTAAGAGCTATAATTTGAGTATAATTTGTTATAAATGCCATAGGCATCCGACAGCTATTAGTGAGTGAAAAGCTCTGTCAGAGTATCTGTTCTGACCAATCAGGGAAGCGATGCTCTGATTGGTCAGAAATGAGCCAGGAGCCCATTGGTATGGGGCTGGGTTGATATGGGACCATTATTAGTTGTCAGTATGAGCATGCACTTATCAAGGAGACGTCCGTATCTGATCCTCGCTTACTCACCCTCACACAGTTTTTGTTCCAGTTTATCTCTGATGTTGGCAATGGCTGCGTAGTTCTCAGCATACAAGACGTAGGTGGATGACGGCTTATTAGCAATGGACTCCAGCTCGGAGTTGTCAATCTCATCACCGACTCCCACAGCAAATAGAATTATGTTCTGGGCCTGGTAAGGAGGATTCAAGTAGATTAAGATATGGTGAACTCAATACTCAAATGAATTGTTGTTTCACTTTTAGCCTGTTAGCCTGTTACCGAGGAGCTTTATTTATTTGACTTTATATATTTGACAATGTGTGCATCCAACGGTTGTGTCCTGTCGATGTCGTATTGTATGTTACGTTTTGTTATGTTATCTGTTGCTATGCTTGCTGCAACACATATTGCCCATCCGGGACAAAAAATACATTTGAACTTGAACATGAAGTATCTTATAGGATGGTAAACCAAAAAACACTGATTGTGGAAATCGTTGGGCCATTAAAAACACCATGCTATTCTTTATTATTTATTTATTAGCTATTTTAAAATAGCTGGAGACGTATAGTATAAATCAGTTCGATGACCTCTGACCTTAGCTTCCTGAGCGGCATCCACAACATCATCCTGACTCCGCCCATCTGTCAGAACCACACCGATGCGGTTCCTGGCTGCCCGCGTTCGATTGGATGAGGCAAATACATGCTGGGTCGCAAACTTGATGGCCCGCCCAGTCTGGAGATAAATAAGGCAATGAATGATGCTAAAGCTGATGTTACATTCCAGGTTGCTCTATATCTATATCTACAGATGATACAGTATGATTTGTAGTATATTACACAGTAAGAATCTATACAACACCTGTGTACTTCCTCCCAGGTAACCAATGTCCACAATCGCTGCAACAAGCTCCTTATTGGACAGATGCTTACCCAATGGGATCTCAAGGCGGGGCGTGTCACTGTACTGCACCAAGCCCACCTGGCCACACAATAAATGTCATAAGATTATACAAGACTTTACTAACCGAGAGTGGAATGAACAGAAGCGGGTGGTCGTGGTCCTCATCCTTATCTAACCTGTGTGTGACGTGAGCTGATGTCGAAGCTGTTGGTGATGTTGACAAGCCACCGCTTAGCAAGCTGGAAGTCTCCCAGTCTGAGACTGGAGGAGCCGTCCATAATGTAGACCAGGTCGTTAGCTGTCATACTGCAGCCTGAGATGCAAGTGTGTGTGTGTGAAGAATTGACACACAACAGAAAGAAGAAGACAGAACATTTTAACTGTACGCTGTATGTGATACACATGCTAATCCACGGCAACACATGTGATAGTGATAATAAGACTCATGTTAGATGTGAACATGTTAAACATGTAATAGACAGTCAACACTGAACAGTCTCAGCATTATGTGGTTTTAGGTATGTTGGATGACCAGGTTTCGAACAGCTTTTATCTTCGTAAATCTAATTTTGTAGTAGTTATTCTCAAGCTAACCTGTTGCAGTGTTGATGTTGCTGTTCCAGAGTAGGTACAACTATTTAGAATTTCACTTGACCTCTAACTTCAAAGTAATACTGGTCTAAATCGTCCAGGTTCGGGCATTCAGCTCTAGTCAATTGACTTGATTTTGAGGAGAAAGTTAACCCTGCATGAGCCTCCTTTGCACACTTAATGTATTAATACAGCAGCATAAGCTGTAGTGTCAGGCCCTGCGAACGAAGACCCGGTCGATCAAAGACAAGGGAGTATTTCTGCGGGAGTCTATCAAGGGACTCCATCAGCTAATCTCTTCCTTCCACCCATCCTAGCCATGTGCATAGACTCTGTCACAGTCAGGACATCCTGCTGTAGCAGATGATTCGGTGTGGCAACCCCTCCAATCTCCTCCACCCAACCTACACAGACTTGATGTGAGACGGGGACTCTGGAATTGCCAATCGGTGGTCAAGAAAATGGAGACCATTCTGGACTACGCCACCCTCCAGTCTCTCCACTTCATGGCTCTTACAAAGACCTGGATCATCCCGGGATCATTCACCCCCCCTCTTCCGCAACCTTCACTGGCTCCCAGTAACTCCCATTAGATTCAAGACACTGGTTCTGACCTACAAGAATGTCAGCAGAACTGCCCCTACCTACCTCCAAACATTAGTAAGAACCCATGCCCCAGCTTGAGCGCTCCACGAAAGAACTTCTCAACTCTCTTCTGTTCTGGCACCACAGTGGTGGAATAAGATCCCAGCTCCTGTGAAAGATGAGTTGCTCACCAGCTTTCACAGGAGACTCAAGACCCACCTGTTCAGAGTTCACCTGGACTCTCGCCCCCTAGATCTTCTCTCTCCTAACCCTAATACTAATTTCGCACATGTACGTTTTGGCACTAGATAATAGTACTTGGCATTGTTTAGCATATTGTATGTTCTTAGATGTTGGTAATGTGCTCAGAATGGTGCTTCTGCTCTTATCCCAGCTGTTATGTAGGCAACCTAGCAAGTATGAAACTTGTTCTATTAGCCTTGCAATTATGAATGCTTGAAACCTGCTCTATTCTTAACTTTATATACCACAGCGATATACTGTAGTCTCTTTCAACAAATGTACTTATTGTAATTGGCTTTGGATCAAATGCCCTAAATGTACCATATGATGTATGCTATGCTAATAGATGCAAATTCGTGGTGGGACTCGATTTTAATCGAGTAATCGAGTAATCTAACTAATTAGAGGCTTTGTAATGAATTAATCTCAATTAATCACATATCAATATTTGACACAAGAAGCAACATTTTTCAATTCAAATGGATTTTAGTAGATGACTGAATCAATGAATAGACATATACTGTACATAAGCTTAAACAACAAAGTCTTGTTTATTTTCCATCAAATATACTTTTTCAACATAAAGTGCAGTTTTAGGAACATGACTGCATTTCCAGCTGCCAATGTTCACAAGGCTCAAACATTCCAGTTGGCTATCCTTGGCCAAAAATAAACAGACCAACAGTTCAACCTAAAGTGCCATCTAAAATGGTTAAAAAAACAAAAACAAAATTGGTGCCTTAACTGATTTCAGTCCCATAACAGTTTGATCAACATCTTTGTGACTTAACAGTAACAACAAACCCATTGGCATCACAATAACTCTAAGCCTACATCATTTCCCTGTCTTTCTCCTTTTCTTTCAGCCAGTTGCTGAGACAAACTAGACTGTTAACATTTTCAGAGCTCAAGGCTGCCCTCTTCTTTTGAACTATGTTACCTGCGAGTGAGAAAAGCCTCTCACAAGGGACAGAAGTGGCAGGGCTCGTCAGATACTTGAGGGCCAGTGCAGACAGCTGTGAATGGGTCCCTGCATGAGTTGACCACCACCACTGTCTCACTGATGGTGGGCTCTGCTCTGTCGAGGCTCAGGGCCCTGTTAGGCCCCACGTCATCGTCTGAATCAGAGTCTGAAGCAAACATCAGGAGGCTCCTCTTCTTTGCTGGCTTCTCTGTGGGCTCTGGAGTAGCTCTGTTGAATTCTTCTTGCAGCAGTGCCTCAAGGCTGGTTCACACCCCTTCTCGCTCTCTTCTTGGTAGACACTTTAAGCCCTTGAAGCGTGGGTCGATTCCCTGTCAGTGATGTCAATGATGTGTGCAGTCACACCGACGTAATTTGAATTGCTTACCGAGGTCAGTGTCATAAAGCTACTGGATTTTGTTTGAAATTGTCTTTCTGCATGGCTGACCCATAAGTTGGGTCAGACGACGCCATCTGTAGCACCTTTTCTAACCCCTGATCTTGAGACGAAAGTGATCTACAGTCTACTGCGATCCATTTTGCCAGTGAGTTTGTTAATTTGTCAGACGTGGACGTCATCTGCTCGAATGTGGGTTGGTGACACTGCTTGCTTGTACTAGGACTAACTTTAACGTTGTTTAACGTTAGCTCTGGCGTTTAGCATTGAGGTGATACTGGTGCTTGACGTGCTTCGGTGATATGCAAAATCTTTGTTGCATAATTTGCACACAACCATGCTCTTACGCTTCCATCAGACATGTTTTTAAAGCGACGTGGTCTCATCGGTTTCTTCCATAGTGTTTGTCGTCAGCCTAGCGCTACTAGCATGCTTTCCACATTGGGGGCGTCAACTTGTGCGTCGCTATGATTGGTATTGACCCTGTCACACTATAGCGTATCGTACTAGCGTATGCCAGCGTATGACAAAAATCACGAATATGCTGGTATATGCAGACATACGCTAGGGGTACGTTAGGCATAGGTTGTATACGTTTCAAGAACGGTGGCATACACTGGCATACACTGGCATATGCTGGCATACACTGGCATATGCTGGCATACACTGGCATACACTGGCATACGCTGGCATTCGGCGAGGCAGACATTTATTTTTAAACATGCCTAAAATTGTTGTGCGTATGCAGACGTATGGTTTATACGCTAGGCATATGCTAGGCATACGCTGAATAGGCGAGAGTGGTGCTAGAGGTATGTTACTCATAGGTCGAGTACGCCGGTCATACGCTGGCATGAATTTCTGCCTCGCCGTATGCCAGCGTATGCCACCGTGCTTGAAACATACAACCTATGCCTAACGTACCCTTAGCGTATGTCAGCGTATACCAGCGTATGAGTGATATTTTTCATACGCTGGTACGATACGCTATAGTGTAACAGGGCCATTATATGGGCAGTTTGTCACATGATAGCGGTACGCTGGACGTGGTCTGTTCATCCGCAACTCATACGTTTCTCTCATACGCAATAGTGTGACAGGGCCCTATGCCAGGAACTCGTGCACTGAGAAATGTTCCCTGTTGTCTGGAGTGCAAAAAGAAACTGCGATAATTTTTTCTGTAAATAATGAATCGTAATTAGCGGGTTAAAGTCCCAGCCCTAATGCAAATATATGTACAGTACATGAGTTTGTTTTTTTGAGTAATGCCCCATGGCCAAATCATTTACTGTGAAAAAGAGATTATATACTATTTTATAAATATAATTATAATTATTATGCAATTCTATTAATATGAAAGTTTCATTGATGGAAACTGATCACTAACTTACTAATAAACTAACAAATCAATGTAGAGACTTCTTGTCTCTCTAGAAAAAGAGATTTGTAATTTCAAGGGACTAACCTAATCAGACTCCAACCCCCGACAGCCATTTCACACCTCTAGGGTTGCAACACTCACAAAAATGATCATCAATCATGCTGTATCTGTCAGGGTAGCATTATTAGCACTATGATGGATCAGAAGTCTTTCATATTCACAGGTTCCACATGTAGGGACAGATAACTACTTAAGCAAGAGATCAATAGATGGACAACACATCTTACCAGCTTGGGTGTCCACGTGTAGCTCTGCGCTGAGAAAATCAAACAGCATCCAGCTAAGTAGAATCCACATCTTCATGTTTCCTCCTTACAACTCTCAATAAATGTGTCCTAAATCTCCAAGTGTGGGTAAAACGTGTCCCTCACAGTCACTACTCAAAATGTCCTCCTAGTATTTTGAAAAAGCTAACTTTGTCACCCAAAAAAGAAACAAGGAGAGAAGGCTTTTTTTCCTACTGTCCGAGAACCTTAATCATAACTACATTTAGGAACAACACTCTCGGTGAACCATCACCACTCCACTATCACACCCAAACGGCTTGTTTTATTCCCCATAAAATGTCACATAACGATGTTACCCTTGAACATATTCTGTATAACATGATAATACACTACCTCAAACCAACTCTCTCTTGTTCCTGCATACTCTACCCAATTGGCTACCAAAACAAATATTACTCATTAATGTTCTGCCTTTTAAATGAATAAAGCCAATTTCAACTACTGTCATTGATTTCTTTCTCAGCTTAAGCTACCCTGGTGTTCCACCCGCAAGCTGTGGGGCAGAAATGAAGCTACTCGGCAGTTCATGAGAGTTCAGAAGCACTAATGTTAGTGCTAGGCAGGCCTTTTATAGCACAGAGAGAGATGGGTGGGTACGATGAAGGGAGAGAGGGAGAGAGAGAGAGGGTTTTAGTTGAGCATGATTACAAGGCAGCGTGGTTAGCAGGCTTTGAAGGGTGGCAAAAATGGAATGATGGTGGAGGGGAGGAGCTAATCAATAATCAGAGAAAAGGAAACGGGGATCAAAATACAAGGAAGGGAAGAAAGTAAGGTAAGGGGGAGAGAGACGGGCTGAGAGAGAGAGAGAGAGAGAGAGAGAGAGAGAGAGAAACAGAGAGAGAGTGTGTGTGTTTTGGTTGAACATGATTACAGGGAACCATGGTTAGCATGGCTACACCCCTTGCTCTGAAGCCAGGCCCTGGCACCTGCGTATGTGTGGGTGTGTGGGTGTGTGTGGGTGTGGGTGTGTGTGTGTGTCCAACACTGAACATCAGAAAGCTGGTTCAGACATTCTCGCAGTGTTGTCTTGAAGGACTAAATAAGAGACGTAAACAAACCACAACACATGAATCATTCCAGTTGTATTCTATACTTGGTAATGTTTCCTTGTGTTTGCAAGTGTACACAACAGCTTCTTAAACTGTAACCCAGTATTAATGACGTGTTTAATACTGTTACAATGATGTGTTTAATACTGGTATATTATCTGTGATTATATGGGATACCACACCCTGTTACAGTTGAAATTGCTGCAAGAAAAGAAAAAGTGATGAAATGACTTCCTAATTGATTAGAGTCTACCCACACATTTACACCCTGGGCTGTCATTGGTTCAACGGTGGTAACTTTAGTTTAGAATCATTATCCTGAGTGCTGCACGCAGTAAGGTTCCCTCGGTTTAGAAAAGTGTTCACATGTGGTGCATGTTTGTTGACCTGGGCTCCTATGCCTGCACCTAAATGTTCTCTCCAGTCATTTATTTCTTTTATTGGGCCGTTGCATTTGAGGCTGGTTTTAGGATTAAAGTCTGATCAATTGCAGAGTGACAAGCATTCAGAGTATGTATTTAGATATAGTTGGTGTCATTCTGTGTTGTTAGGTAACTGCAAACTGGAATACGAGTATTACTTGGAATATTAATACGGCTATTAATACGGCTATTATTATATCAAATTGTATTTCTTTCTATTGCTAATTCTGGTAAACATGCAACAAGTTAAGTGTTTTTGAAACTTTGCATGAACTTTTTTCTTTGGCCTTAAGATACTCCAATATAGGCTTTTTGGAGTGTTCACTCACTAGTGTGGCCCAAACCGGTCAGTTGAAGAATTAAGGATAAAATACTATGCTTGGGGATGGGCTGGAAACATAAGCAAAATGGTGCCAGCTGCTGGACAGAGACTGGTACTGCGGATTCACGCTGTCCATGCAAATCATTGGACATTGTGGTAATTATAAAGCCTAAGAACATAAAATAATTATGCATCCACTAGATATTACAAAATATTTAACAGAATAAATCATTTACCTTCACCTACCATCACACACACATGCACACACACACACACACGTAGACACACAAACACAAACACACACAATACTTAATACAAATATATAGAATATAAACACATAAGTCACAAACTTAGACAACAGGATAGAAGGCTCACATGAACACATTTATTTGTTTTGCATATTGGTGACTGAACCACAAGGTCCTTAAGTCAGTCACTATCAAATGATGTTGACTTAACTACCATGGAGGTCCACTAACGGTCATATAGTGTTGTAACAACCAACATAGAGGAGGGTGTGAGGGGTGGGATGTCAAAGAATAAACAGAAAAGCAGGTGCGATAAATTAAGAAGAACTAATTATATATGCATAGAGATATATCTCGGTTGTTTTGACAATCTGAATAGTATAGTAACTAACTGTACAACATTAAGATATTAACAATAATGACAAAAAGGAAACGGAATTCAGTATTGCAGGTCACTGTGTGTGTTTTAGTGTCAACGCTGGTCACACACTGACACCACACCACCAGAGGAAGCTCAGGCAACCGTCCCAGTTTAAATGATTTGAACCCCTGTGGTTCACATGTTACATCACCGGGCATACAAATGCGTAATACGTGTTTCCACCAGAGATGAGTACCATCGCTACTCCTTATGCTCCTGACGATAACTCTTCGAGAGAACCACTAAAGTAGTGTTTCATTGCTCCCTGATTGCTTCAACTCGCCCACACATCAAAGTCCCCAGCAGTAACCACATGAACAACAACAACATGAACAAATAGCCACTGGTATGTTCTGTTGCTAGAAAAGTAAAGCAGAACAGCGTTAGCCGAGCGAAACTGTTAGTGTAGATCGTGCCCGACAGACAATACCGCCTTACACATACACACACATACACACTTACACACAAATACACACGCGCACGCACGCACTCAAACGCACACCACGTTTGGATGTGAGACCATTAGCGTGCGGGATTTTATACCAAATATATGCTGGTTGCTAATTTGGCAATTTTAAGGTTATAGTCAAAATGTTTTTTCTTGATTTTAGGTGTCTTTGAAGCGGATTGTTTCAGAAGAAAAGATAGGTGACTTGATGTCGAAAGAAGACATGGCATGATGTTCATTATGTTCAGTCCAAGAGGTTTGACTAAATCCTGAAGAATTTCTTCAACGCTTGCATATTCTCAACGTCTGTCATTCAAACAGCAAACACAACATAACTTAAAAAGATAACAAAAACTTACAGGATCCTACAGGATCCTGGCAGATTGTAGTTTTTTCACCTTCTCATAAATCCGCTATTTATGAAAAGGCACACAATTTATAAAGATATTTTCATCATCAATTTCCCGATGCAGATTTCCCATAGAAAATGTGACCGTGAATGAGAACGTTTGAGAGAGTATGGGTTGTAATGCCAAGTATACAAGGAGCCTATCCTCGCATTCTTAGCCTTGACTCACTTCGCCTTTCAGAGATCCTTACATTATGAACCCAATTCATGTGTAAGCCACCAAATATAATACACATGAACAACCAATGACA
>OMOU01094521.1:0-12531 GCA_900312585.1 Malacocephalus occidentalis
GCGCCTGGGCATCACGCACGTGCTCAACGCGGCCGAGGGGGACTCCCTGATGCACGTCAACACCAACGCAGAGTTCTATGCCGGCACGGCCGTGGCGTACCACGGGGTCCCGGCCAGTGACACGGACCACTTCGACCTCAGCGTCTTCTTCGAAGCGGCGGCCGACTTCATAGAGAAGGCCTTGGCGCACAAGAACGGAAAAGGTACTAGTTGGTTGCTGGAGGTTTTGTGAGACATGCAGCCCACAAACACGTTGACTGGGTCGTCTTGTATTCCACAGTTTGTGTGTTAGTAGGCCCATCGGAGTGCCAAGTGTATGTGCACATTAAGCACGGAGCATTTGACATTTACATATGGTAACTTACATTTAGGCCATTTGGCAGACTCTTTTATCCAAGGGACTTACAAAGAGTACATTTGTTGAAGGAGACAGCAATACATCGCTGTGGTACATAAAGAATAGAGCTGGTTTCAAGCATCTTCCAATGCTCCACCCTGTTGTGAACGCAGGCAAGGTGTTGGTCCACTGCAGAGAGGGCTACAGCCGCTCCCCCACCCTGGTCATTGCCTTCCTGATGCTCCGTCGGCAGATGGGCGTCCATGCCGCCCTCGCCACCGTGCGCCACCAGCGGGAGATCGGACCCAACAACGGCTTCCTGCGACAGCTCTGTCAGCTTAACCAGTGGCTGGGCGCTACGGGCGCTGCCTGGAACACGTGAGGACACACACACGCACGCACGCACGCACGCTCTTATTGATAAGCGTGCATTTTACAACAAATTATTATAAAACCAAGGAGCCCTTCGTCAATCTGCCCAACGTAAAGGTTTACAAATAATGAGTTTAACAATGGCCACAAGGGAAGGGTTAGCCGCATTACAAACGACGCTGAAACAAAACCAGTACAGAGGGTGTCTTCCCAAGGGAAGTACGACAAATATAGCAAGTGAATGCATGTGGTTATTTGCTGTGAATGTAATGATCCCACCGGTTGGACAAGATACACTTTTGTTATTGACTTTATTGTACATTGGCATGCTCGATTAAACTGTCAGTTTGAAATGCCTTGTTTTTATCTTTAATGTTCTGTATCACCATCACTCACAGCTACAGACCCCCACTACTCTTCATCTAGAGACACTGGGGTTGTTTCCTTGGTTCCTACATGAAGGATTAAGTAATAGACATGACACTGCAACATGGCACGTGTTTATTCATCCTTCATACCTTGTGTTATTATGCACTTTTTAAATTATTCTACAATAATTTTTATGCAATTTGTATTATACAATACACTTTAATATGAGATCAAATCTTTCTAGACAGCCTCATCTTTCCAAATAACATCCATACAACCCCGCAGGATACACAACACTGTGCTGTGGAACGAGCATGACATGAATGTTGTGGGTCTACATTGCCCTCTAGTGGTGTTATTTTGACATTGCTGCGTTTTCAAGGAAACTACACGGATGACTGCAGGTTGTTAACCATCCACTTTTGTCTGCATCTTGGACATCGTATCGTATCTGAGAAAAAAAACATTTTGGAAAGTGAAAGATGAGAAAACACAACTCACGCTTTTTACTAGCAAATTAGTAGTAATATGCTTAATTATTACAAGTCTGTTCAGTCAAAACAGTCTTGCGAACCTAGTATACACCCGACAGGAGCTTTTAGACATCGGTTCCTTGAGTACAATCAAC
This sequence comes from Malacocephalus occidentalis, assembly GCA_900312585.1. Lineage (NCBI taxonomy): Eukaryota > Metazoa > Chordata > Actinopteri > Gadiformes > Macrouridae > Malacocephalus > Malacocephalus occidentalis. Next base: position 1,707 of record OMOU01094521.1, read on the forward strand.
TTTATCGGCGATGATTTGCTCCTACCTGAAGTCGCCAGGACACCGGAGCTCTCTAACTCGACCCCGCCGACAACGAGGGCTCACAGACAGCGGAAGGATCGTAAACAAAGACGGGGGCGGCGCGGAGGACTGAGAGCTAAGCTAAGGCTAACCCCTTACTGGCTCGCTGTTCCCAGCGTTTTCCTCGCCAATGTCCAATCTCTGGTGAACAAAGTGGACGAGCTACGACTACGGATTACAACCCACAAATGGATTTCCACCTCCAATATAATAATTTTCACCGAAACCTGGCTCAACAGCAGTATACCCGATAGCACCATCAAGCTAACGGGGCGCACTGTTCTCAGCGCGGACAGTGGACGACCCCGGTAAGACCAGATGTGGCGGGCTGTGTATCTACATGAACAACGCTTGGTGCACGGACACTACTATCATTGAGAGTCATTGCTTGCCTAACCTAGAGTTTCTTATGGTTAACTGCAGACCATTCTACTTGCCCAGAGAATTCACTGCTACATTCCACCCGATGCTCATGCTAAACTAGCCATGCAGGAGCTACATGCTGCCATTAGCAAACAACAAACTTCTCATCCCGAGGCAGCCTTTATTGTTGCGGGTGACTTCAACCACTCCAACCTTAAGACTGTACTCCCCAAATTCCACCAACATGTTTCATGCCCCACTAGAGGAGACAAGACACTGGACCATGTCTACACCAACGTAGCTGGTGCATACAAAGCCTCTCCCCTCCGTCACCTGGGCCAGTTGGTCCATCTCTCCCTGTTCCTACTCCCCATGTACTGCCCTCTGTTCAAAAGAGTTAAACCGTCTGTGAGGACTGTCAAGGTCTGGCCAGAAGGAGCAGACTCGGCACTTCAGCTTTGTTTTGGAAATAAAGACTGGAGGGAGTTTGCCACTCAGGCTTCATGTGGCACCCACACGGACATTGACTCCTATGCCTCCTCTGTCATGGACTTCATAAACACAGAGGTCAACAGAGTCACCACCACAAAAAGGATCACCATATTCCCGAATCAGAAGCCCTGGATGAACAAAGAGGTCCACCTAATGCTGAAAGCTCGCGATGCCGTTTTTCGATCAGGTGATGCGCGAGCCTACAGCTCCTCCAGAGCTAACCTGAAGAGGGCAATCAAGGAGGCCAAGCTAAGCTACAAGCTAAGGCTCGAGGAGAACTTCAAGAACTCCGACCCCCGACGCATGTGGCAAGGCATCCAGACCATTACAGACTACAAACCAACCAACTCCACACCACCATCTAGCGATGCTTCCTTTCTGGATGAGCTGAACACATTCTACGCTCGCTACGAGAGGGGCAACCATGAGGGGGCCATCAAGCCTGTCCTTCCTGTCGACCACCAGCCACTAACACTCTCCCCCTCCGATGTAGGTGCGGCACTGAGCAGAGTGAACGCACGGAAAGGGCGCCGGCCCTGATGGCGTCCCCGGTCGGGTGCTCAGGGCCTGCGCCACACAGCTGACTGAGGTCTGGACTGACATCTTCAACATGTCACTAGCCCAAGCAGTTGTTCCTGTGTGCTTCAAAACCACCTCCATTGTGCCGGTGCCCAAACACTCCACCGCCAAGAGTCTTAACGACTTCCGACCCGTTGCACTCACCCCCATCATCACCAAGTGCTTCGAGAGGCTGGTCTTGGCTCACCTCAAAACCTGCCTACCACCCACAGTCAACCCCTTCCAATTTGCCTACTGCCAGAACAGGAGCACGGAGGATGCCATATCCTCGGTGCTACACTCCGCTCTCTCTCAGCTGGACAATAAGAACACCAACGTAAGAATGCTGTTCATTGATTTCAACTCAGCATTCAACACCATCATCCCCTCCAAGCTGGTATCCAAACTCCTTCAGCTGGGTATCAACACCTCCCTCTGCAACTGGATAATGGACTTCCTCACCAACAGACCCCAGTCTGTCAAAATTAACAACAACATCTCCTCAACACTCACCCTGAACACCGGGGTCCCACAAGCCCTCTGCTCTATTCTCTGTTCACCCACGACTGCATACCTGTGCATGGCTCCAACTCCATCATGAAGTTTGCAGACGATGGTGGTGGGCCTCATCAGCGATGAGACAGCCGATGAGACAGCCTACAGGGAGGAGGTCCAGCACCTTACAGCTTGGTGTGCCAAAAACAACCTTGCACTCAACACCAAGAAGACCAAGGAGCTCATCGTGGACCACAGGAGGACCAAGGGTGTCACACACTCCCCAATCTATATTAATGGAACGGAGGTTGAGCGTGTCACCAGCTTCAAGTTCCTGGGCGTTCACATCTCCGAGGACCTTTCTTGGTCCCTCAACTCCTCCGTCTTGGTCAAGAAGGCTCACCAGCGCCTCTTCTTCCTGAGGAGACTGAAGACCGCTGCACCATCGAGAGCATCCTGACCAACTGCATCACAGTCTGGTATGGCAACTGCACCGCCTCGGACAGGACAGCACTGCAGAGAGTCGTGAAAACGTCCCAACGCATCACCGGCTGCCCACTCCCCACCATTGAGGCTATCCAGCACAAGCGCTGCCTGTGAAGGGCGCGCAGCATTGCCAAGGACAGCTCCCACCCACATCACAATCTCTTTAGCCTCCTACCCTCCGGGAGGCGCTACAGATCCCTCCGGACCCAGACCAGCAGATTCAGAGACAGCTTCTTCCCCAGGGCCATCGCTCTTCTGAACTCTTCAACCCAGTGAGTCCCCCTACTCCTGACATCTGCACACCTGCACTACTCCCTATACACCACCACCACCCTCCTAACTGCACACTGACTCCAGCACCACTGTCAGACTCGCACACTGTATATTTGCACTACCCCGTATACTGTATATTACTTTACATAACTGTATATACCCTGTACTCCACTGTCCTCTCTGTATATTCTCTGCAGATCCCACACTGCACGTCAACTCTGGACCCGGACCCGTCAGACATTTGCACTGCTCCCCGCATATACCCCGCTGTACACTTCAGTGTACACGCGAAACTGCATATACCTCCATACTCTGCACACATCCATATTAGATTCTGGATATTCTTATATATATCTTATATGCACTGTAGACTCTGTATCATTTCCGAGGATACCTCTACCCATACTGTACATACCCCAATGTATATTCTGACTATACTGTACATTCCTCAATGTATGGCGTTCACCGTATATGTAGACAAATCTATATGCACTCCGCAGATTCAGTATATTCCTGTAGTTGGTGTACATTCTCTGTATATTCTTCTCATACGGCTGCTGTCACTGTTACCGTTCACTGTCATACTGTCATTATACTTGTCATACTGTTATACTGTTGCACTTTTGCCACTAATATGCTCTTCTGGTTAGATGCTAACTGCATTTCGTTGTGGTATGCGTACTCTGGGCAATGACAAAGTTGAATCTAATCTAATCTAAAAAAGACAAAATCACCGAATCGACTTGAGGTCGCCCACTTGGACTGACTGATTAAAATCAATTTAAGGCAAGTAGAGGGCCCTATAAACCTTCACAAGGTCTACAGCCACTGGAAAGAAGATACAGGCAGAGCTCAAATGAGAGATGATTTAAGGAAGGATATTTCCAACAATATTAAGTATTAATATAGATAGTAATAATGTTGACCATAACACCATTTTCATATTTTTTTAATCAGTACAGCATTATAATGTAGGCATATGAAAAGATACATTTTTTATACCATTTATTAAAGCTTCAAATGTTTAGGTTTTGCTTTGTGTAATAATAGTATGTGCTGTCATAATTAATTGAGCATTATTAATTAGTTGATACATTTCTCTTTTGGTTTATGTTGTTTTTCATATGCTTCTCTTCTCAGGTCTACCCCTGCAAATGTTAAGATGAGCCACAGAGCCAGAGCACTCTCTAAACCTGGACAAAGTTAACAACACAGTCACTAAAATATTAACATATCATATCATATTATTATCATTAATTAATTATATCCATATCACCCACCTCCTATGTGGCTAAGACCGTTCTATATAGCGCTGATGTTTGCGCTCAGACAGATTTATATATTTGCTCAGTGCTGAAAAAATTCGAGGGAACATTGTTCACAGGTTCAAGTAAATGAAGACAAACTGCCGAACTCCTAACTGTCATTCATTAAATCTGCATGGGCCGTGTGATGATACATGTATGGTGTAGTGTGGATGTGAGATCTCAGGATGTTGTCCTCATGATTGCAGTGCTACAGTGCTGAAGTGCGAACACTGTCTACGGCGTCACCATCGCCCCCTACAGTTCTACTGGTGTTTGACCTGCCGTCCCTCTCTGTGTCCCCTAGCCGGCTTTTTCTAACTGAACCATCTATGTTTTTTGTCTCGCTGTCATTTCTTCTTGACTCCAATTATTTTCCTTTTGAACTTTCTTCTTCTCCTGTTTGTCCTTAGAATCTTGCTGCGTGATCCTTTCACACAAGCATGGAATTGTCAGCATTTACGTTGTTGTTATTGTTTGGTTAATTATCTTGATTATATGTGTTGTTGTTTTTTAAATCTTTTTACGAATAACTTAGCTTAATAATTGACAAATTTAATAACTCATTTAGAACTTATAGAAACATATTCTCACCATTGAGGTAGTCGTCCTGGTCAAATTTCTAAAAGCAGAGAAGGTGACATTTACTCCTGCATCAGGTGTGCATGTTGTGCATCCATTTTAGAAAGTGTACTTACGTGCTGCCCTCACTGTGTCTCTCAGTCTCCAACCTCATCTTGAAGGGTTCCTCTAAATGGTTCTTCATCCTTCTAAACCTGCGAGTCATAAAAGGTCATGTCAACATGACCAACGTTGACCACATCACAGCAATCCTTCTTGGCTCCTTATGGCTCGGAGCGCAACACTACGTTTGTAGTTTCAACGTGAATGCTGGAGGCATCTGACTTACTTGACAATTGAGAGGACCACGATCAGCATCAGTGTCAGCATGGTTACGGCCAGCAGTACGCCCAGAGCGATGACAACCGCATTAGAGGTCTGGACATCCTCCTCCACAATATATTGAAGCCCCTTCCCAAACAACGTTTCTAGCTCCGCCTTCAGTGCCTCTGACTCACTTTGCAGCTTCCTAGTAGTCAGATGGCAATAGTTGGCGATTTCAATCACAGGTCAATGTTATGAATAAATGACAGAATCATGTACAATACATTCAATTCACCTGGTTGAAGATTCAATACGTTTCATTTTTCTTTCTGTACTTACGTAAACCTTTGGAACACATTAAAAACCCTTGCTTGTAGTCGGGAAAAGGCCTCACGTTTTAATGTCTTCAGAAGAAATGACGTTCAGTCCGTCCATGGCGATGAAGCCTACATAAGTCTTGGGTTCTGCTTGGGATGTGCGAGTAATGGATGCACCGCCATTGGTGTTTGACACCCAAATGACCTCCACTCTCCAGCCAATGACTCGCCCTAATGAGCTGGGTAGGTTAACACAGAGACTCAATAAAATCCATGTTTTCTTTTTTCCCCGTGTCATTTTTCAGATTACAATTGACAATCTACAAAGCATGTACAGTTGGTATATGTCACATAAAAGGAACAATGACTTCAATTCACTTGAAATCCTTCAACAGCTCAACAACAAATACATTGATTTGATGTGATTTACCTCTCCATCGCCGGAATTTTGCTCTCCACTACATTTGCAGGCTGGTTGAGGGAGACGACCACCACATTACTGCTGCTGACACTACCCTGCACGTCCACCTGGGGGCAGAAAAGAGAAGCACGACGCTCATCTGCACATTCATGTTTTTCTGGTCTTATTCGCATTATTCCGGAATGTTTCCTGGCATCGAAACAGTAAAAACAACAAGAAAACTATCTTGTTAAACAGTACAATAATATGCAGGAATTATTCAATGAAACACAATGTGTTTAGATATGGAGATACATCATTATTTACTGAGAAAATCCTGCAGAGCTATCGGTCACTGTTTACATTGCCCAGGCAAATGTTACTGGAATTGGGATTGAGAAATGGTTTGATGTGTCACTCCAGTGCCGTTGCTGTACACACACACACACACACACACACACACACACACACCTTCACGCTTGCCGTGGCAGTAAGTCCACCAGGATCCTTGGCTATCACATTCACCACAGTGGACTGTCCTCCCAGTAGTTCTGCAGAAACCACATAGAGAAGTCCAGAGGAGGCGTCCATGTCAAAGTAGGGGCTCGGCTCCGAAAGAAAGTAGAGCAGCATTCCCTGGTCGCCCATGTCAGGGTCGGTGGCCTTGCTCAGGTGATGTTCAGATGCATCAGGATGGAAAGGGTCAAGACAGGAGAGAATGAAAATGTATTTTCTAAGTCTCCTGCATACATTGTGTTATTTTTCCTAATTTTGATGACAATCAATGTGCTACTTTTGGTCAAGTAAATTGGTCATGGTTCGTGGGGCCTTCAGGATTAAGAGGAAGGTTGTGACTTCTGAGTAAAAGTAACATCACTTTTAAATAAAAGCTATAGAGGTTTCCCCATATAGCACTAGCTGATTCCACAGCAGCCCGAATATAACTTAAGCCTTTTGTTAGATAGGCAATCCCCTAGCTGTGAAACTACCCATGCTAATAGTTTTGCAGCAATTTCTGTGTTTGTTGATGCTTAAAATTAACAATCATAGGAACAACCTGCAGCAAATGTTTTAAATGTATCCGAAGAAATGTGTCCCAGAGAACTAAAACATTGACCCCTTAAACTTCACTGGCTTATTTAAACATCTTTCATTTTGTCTGAGTAGGGGACAAACTAGCAGAACATCCGATTTGTCATGGGACGTATGAATATGAATACCTCATATGTATGAATACCTAATAGCCGGGAGACAAAGATTTTTTTGTTGTTGTATGTTTTTACTTAAAATGCTCTCTCTCTTTCCAGGCAGAAAGGAAAATACAGAAATTGATGTATAATCAAAAGACTTTACCTGGACAGAGACAACAGGCGTTTTGTAGGAGGCGATGCTGAAGATCTTGGCCATGTAGTTGTCATTGGCAAACCGAGGAGCCTCATTCACATCCACGATCTGCACACTCACCTGAGAGATGCAGGGGTATCTTTAGGGGCAATATTGCCATTATCATGCAATACCTTGTAGTGTGGATGTATGGATGATCATCATCTGAATAATCTGCCTAATCTGAATAATTGCTGAATAATTCCATTTAAGAATTAAATGGACCATACCATTGTGTTGGCTGACGTAGGAGGGACTCTGGTGTCTACTGCTTCCACTTGCAAGATGTACCACTCCTGGCTTTCCTTGTCCATAGCTTTGTTGGCCACAATGGCCCCATTAGCATTGATGGCGAAGATGTCATTGTGGGTAACCAGCATGTAGTTGACGGTGTGTAAGTCGTTTCCTGGATACGCTGTAACCACCCCCACATCTGATCCCTCTGGACGGTTTTCAAAGAGTGTGAAGTTGTAGGTGGGGCTCTCGAAGCTCATGCCTTCCTCAAGAGAACTTATTCTCAAATTGACGACAAGGGAGGCTGAAAGTGCAATTTTCATCAATATAACAACATAAAAGGCCACATGTTAGCTGCTATTGAATCAACTAGTCATACTGTTCAACGCATTTATTTTAGTACTATGGGCAGTCAAAAGGTAAGACATTTACTGGAATGCTGGCGTCCTAAGCACAGACATACATACAACTTTGATACACAATATAGAATATGGACATATATATCCTAACTTGCATATTGCAACTTTTAAAAATGTAACAAAGCTAGGAACATTATCCTACTCACGTAAACACCATGTATATTTCACTAAAATACATTAATTTAACATTTTAAGATTTGAGAGTTGTAAAGTGAGAGGGAAAAGAAAAGTAACATTTAAAAAAAACGTTCTCTTTGCCATCTCCCTTCCTAAGTTTCAGGCAAGATGGATTGCCCAAACCAATCAGGGAAACCCACCTGACGAATGGCTATGCCATTTCTAATAAATGGCACTCAAATAATATCTCTGAAATTTTACCACCAGCATCTTTCGTGCTACTGTTGACCGAAGCACTGACCTGTTGAGTTGAGAGGAGGCTGTCCTTGGTCTTGGGCTATGGCCGTGAGGGTTATTGTGGTGTCCTTCGTAACATTGGTAAGGTCTGAGGCCAGGGTAACTGCACCACTCTCACTGTTTATTGATAGATAGGGATGACCTGCAGCAGAGAAACTATAAGACCATACAACAATATGTATGAGTCATACACAACTTTGATTTTAGATTTAAATCTGATTAATCTAATTTTGATATGATTGTGATGTGATGAACTGAAATATGTTTGACTGCATCTATTCAAGCTCCATCCATCCATCCATTCCGGGGCCGGGTCCTAAGCAGGGCCCTCCAGGCTTCCTTCCCTCACTCTCTCTAGCTCCTCCTGGGAGATCCTGAGGCGTTCCCACGCCAGAAGAGGTATATAATCCCACCTGCAATACTGTAGACGCCGCACCAATCTGTCTGTCCATCTACCACTACGACCGGTTTACCAAGTACCCAACCCCAATGACTCTCCCTGCAGGTGGTGAGCCCACTGGGAGGCGGCTCCAAGCTGTCTTTTTTGGATCCAGACCCGGTCTGAATTGATCTTAGGCGACTTTACCGTGGGAGACCCTACTAGGGGCTATTGCCTCGGACAACACAGGGTCACCGGGGCACCCAAACCCCCCGCCCGCAATAAGGTGCAGATTCTTTTGGGGGGTTCTATTCAAGCTTCTGTGCATATATCAGACAATTTAAAACAAATGTCTTCAATAGCCTTCATTTCTGAGATCAATTTCTTCCAGCAACCTGAATTGGAGGCCGTGCCCCAAGTTGTTGGCTGTATCATCCATCATCAGGATGCAAGAAGCCTACCAACCTGTAAGTGATGAGTGAGTTTTTCCCTGCGTCCTTGTCGGTGGCCAACAGCTTCAACACCAGGTCCCCTTCTTTGGCATCTTTCACCAGGATGCTCTTGCTGTACCTTTCTTTACCAAATGTTGGCACGTTGTCGTTGACGTCTGTCACGCTCAGTCTGATGGTGGTGAAGTTCTGGTGATATTGTACAGCAAGCCATGGTGAGGTTTGATCACATCGGTTAGAGACACCATGTCACTTCATCCACCAATCAGAGAGATTGGTGCTTGTCTGCTACTCTTACATGTACATATGAATAGCAGACAAGATTTATAATTTGTGCCTTTCCCGCACACATTTTAAACATGGTTGTGAGCTATGAGGGGGTGTGTTAGCGTTAACAGGCAATTACAAGGGGAGCAGAGCAGCAAAAATGCCGGGAATTTGATGCAGCTGTAGTGAATGAGTCCAATTAATGCAATGCTATTTAATCACACCAGTGCACTCTTTCTGCAGTAGAGGCTGGGTACACATGGCGCGGGAGAACTCCGCCAGGTCTCCAATGCCGAAAAACCCCTCCATGCCAAAAAAGGACAGCACACCCAGACTTTGCTTCCACATTTGTTTCGTTAAACGTGCTGTAGCAATTTCTGCTGTATATTCATTCATTCATTCATTCATTCTCCTCCGCTTATCCGGGGCCGGGTCACGGAGGCAGCAGGCTAAGCAGGGCTCTCCAGGTGTCCTTCTCCCCAGCAACGCATTCTAGCTCCTCCTGGGGGATCCCAAGGCGTTCCCAGGCCAGATGAGATATATAATCCCTCCAGCGGGTTCTGGGTCTGCCCCGGGGTCTCCTCCCAGTCGGACGTGCCCGGAACACCTCTAAAGGGAGGCGCCCGGGGGGCATCCTGGTCAGATGCCCGAACCACCTCAGCTGACTCCTTTCGATGCGAAGGAGCAGCGGCTCTACTCCGAGCTCCCTCCGGATGTCTGAGATCCTCACCTTATCTCTAAGGCTCAGCCCAGCCACCCTCCGGAGGAACCTTATTTGCTCACTTGTATCCGCGATCTCGTTCTTTCGGTCACTACCCATAGCTTGTGACCGTAGGTGAGGGTTGGAACGTAGATGGACCGGTAAATCGAGAGCTTCGCCTTCTGGCTCACCTCCTTCTTCACCACGACGGACTGGTACAGCGCCTGCATTACTGCAGATGCCTCACCAATCCGTCTGTCCAACTCCCGCTCCATTTTACCCTCACTCGTGAAGAACAAGACCCCGAGATACTTGAACTCCTTCGCTTGAGGCAACAACTCTCTCCCAACCCGTTTTCCGCAGAGAACCATGGCCTCAGACTTGGAGGTGCTGACTCTCATCTCGACCGCTTCACACTCGGCTGCAAACCGCCCCAGTGCATGCTGGAGGTCACGGTCTGATGTAGCCAACAGAACTACATCGTCTGCAAAGAGCAGGGATGCAATTCTGAGGTCCCCAAACCGGACACACTCCTCACCTCGGCTACGCCTTGAGATTCTGTCCATGAACATCACAAACAAAATCGGTGAGAAGGGGCAACCTTGGCGGAGCCCAACACCCACTGAGAACGTGCTTGATTTTGTGCCAAGTATACGGACACAGCTCTCACTTTGTTTGTACAGGGACCGAATGGCGCGTACTAACGGCCCCGGCACCCCATACTCACGCAGTACCCCCCACAGGATTTCCCAGGGGACACGGTCATAAGCCTTCTCCAAGTCCACAAAGCACATATAGACTGGATGAGCAAACTCCCATGCCCCTCCCAACAACCCTGCAAGGGTAAAGAGCTGATCCACTGTTCCACGGCCAGGGTGGAAGCCACATTGCTCCTCCTGAATTTGAGGTTCGACAATTGGCCGGAGCCTCCTTTCCAGCACCCTGGA
>OMOU01094522.1:0-29274 GCA_900312585.1 Malacocephalus occidentalis
ATTCAAAGTTCAAAGTTCCTTTATTTGTCAAATGTGCTATATTGACATACAGCACGGATGAAATTACGTGTCTCTCAGGCCCACGATGCAACAGGTGAAGTAGTGAATTAAATAAACACTGTAAACAACATACAATATAAACAGTAAGATAATATAAACAGTAAAGGACAATATAAACAGTAAGATAATATAAACAGTAAAGGACAATATAAACAGTAAAGGACAATATAAACAGTGAAGACAATATAAACAGTAAGGACAATATAAACAATATAAACAGTAAACAATAAACAATGACACAGTAACACAGTAAGTGACTTTTTTTATTTTTTTATTTTTTTCACTCCGAACAGTCCAAGGCACAGTAAGGTGAGGTAGTCTGGTAGTCTGCGCCTGTTCTGGCCATGGTCTCTTTCTGTTTTGTGTTCCCATTCAATTCTTTTTTTTAATTTCTTTAAATTTCTTTTGCTACGCATTGTGATATTTATGTCATTGTAATGTTTTTCCCATTCATTTACATAAAACAGAGGCATTCTGTCAATATAAGCAGGGAGATGGGTGTCAGCGGAAATGGAGAGAGAGTACAAAGTGGGCCCTTTAAGCCTGTTTATGTTCACACGGACACAACAATCTCCACGGTGGGTGGGTCAGAGGGGGGTAGTGGGCTTCTACTTTCCCAAATGTGCGGTGGCACTCTGGCCATATGGAAGTTGGAAAGAGATGCGTGAGGGATGCTAGGTGGAGGGTGGGGGAAGAGAGACAGAGCTTGTAGGGAAGACAAATAAAAGAAAGGAAGAGAAAGGGGGGGGGAAAAAGGGGATAAAAAGTGTATTTGCAACAGTGGGGAGAACAGAAACTCCTGTTGAATGTTTTTAGCGTCAGACTCTGAGCTGGAACGTCCACATAGAAATATAAAGTACGTCATGTGGCGGCTCAAACACACGCTTCCCATCTTTGTGTCCGTGTTGTATCTTTTATATGGGCAGAAATACCGCTCGCTCGTGGAGTGGAGCAGAGACTGATGAATCCACCATGTGGTCTGCTTCACACAAGCAGGTGAATTGTCTCTTGTTCTCTACCACACTCTACAACAGACTCAGGACCAAAACATCCAACACCAATTCTTTTTCAAGTGGCCACAAACATTTAAATGTCATTGTGTGCTTATTTAAAAGCTTTGTGCATTGTGCGAAAAATAATCGGTGCAGGACAAAGCCTAACCACCACCACAACAAAAACAACAACAACAACAACAACAACAACAACAACAACAACAAAATGGCCTTCAAATGAAAATGAAAAGGATGCCCACACGTGGGTCCTTCCGGCGCTGGTCTGGCAGAGGGTCTGGGCTCAGTGGTGCCCTCCCCCCTCCTTCTAGGTCAGGCTGGGAGCAAACTATGTGGGTGAGCTAATTACCAGGCTTATGTACTCCCACACCACCGGGTTTCAAACTGTACCGTCTGTTGGCCAGGCGAAAAGAGAGAACAAATGTTCTCGACAACCACCTTGCAGATATCAGGAGGAGGATGAGAATGAGGAGGAAGAGGAGGAGGAAGGGACTTTGGATGAGAGTCGGGCTGGAAGAGCACAGAGGAACGGTAGATTATTCCCGGGAAACCTCGGCGTGAGTGTCCACTTGTGTTGAGCCAAGCACGTCAGGAGGAAAAAAACATGGGCTTGCATGTATGTGTGCGTGTATGTGGTCATGGTGGAGGTTGGTGTTGGAGGTGGTGGAGTTGTTGGTGGAGGTGGTGAGGGTGGAGGTAACTTACAGGCACTGTCAAGCAGTACTTCACTCACCCCCACCCAGCAAGAATACATATCCATGTGTACTCAAAACATCAAAACAACGCGGTGTGTCAGACATTTCCGTTTGTGAGTTGAGTGTACGCATATTTCCCTTTTACGCAGTACTACTCTACACAATAAAAGATAGAATTTTACAGACATAACAACCCCTTTTTCTTTCTCCTGGCGGGAAAGATGCATTGTTTTCGGGCAGTGGTCTCAATATGCCTCTAAATGTTTGTCAGCGTTTGTGGTGTACTGTATGACAGTTGCAGGGGTCGTAGTCTGTGTTATTCCATAATTGTATTGCTGGTCAAATAATAATCCTCAATCAGATCATGTACGCCGTCGCTACCTGAGCACATTGAGAGATTTCCCAAGGGGGCAGGGGGGCTCATTATGATAGGGTGGGCACTCTCTGTATTGTTGGCATGAGACAGACACGCATGAACGCAGCCAAGTGGACCTACAGCAGGCCAGAGAGAGAGAGAGAGAGAGAGCTGTAGACCAGCTGTCCAGAGATCTGGAGGTCTCCAGCCTTTAACAGAGCCCAAAACAAAGGGACTGTGTTCCTCATTATGGCCTGCAGAACTACCAACATTAGACCGGCATGACCATCACTTCCTCTGCTGGCTTCACTATAACCTCCAATATACCAATATAACTAATGCAATTTCTCAAAATGACTGCTGTGCTAATTCTGCCACAGAGCATTTAGTGTCTGTGGTCTGCCCCGCCATGAACAACAGACAGCAGCAGTAGCACTTTGACAGACACTCTGACAGACCAGCGCTAGGGCTAGTGGTAGTGTTAGTGTTAGGGTTGCGCTAGTGCTCGTGCTAATGTTTATTATCGCAGCGAGGGCACGCTCGCCCCCTAACAGCTTTTTTGGCAGAATCGCTCTTCTGCTTCTTCTTGAAAGAGTAAAGAAGAATGTGGAAAGCACTTATTCCATGATGCTATCCATGGCCGAAAGGGAACTGCTGTCAAAGTGGTCATTGAGCTAGCCGGGGAGCTCCAGACGTAGGTAAATATGTATGAGGCACTATTTCCTATGGGGCCCTGGCAGCGCTGATAGAAATGAGCTCCACAACAGGGGAGATGGACTCGCATCAGTGTTGATATGCAGCTGCGTCATGACAGGCCGAGGCCTTCCATTTGCTCATGTTGAAAAATACCTCATCCCCGTAGTGGAGATCCCATTGATTCCACCATCTGAACTGTCACTCCAAACTGTCGATCAACTAGATAGAGACATAACCTATTGCACAGGCCCCTGAGGCAGCCCATCATTTATGTACCTAAAGACTCATAGATGTCAGGATGGCACTTACTTCTGCACAATTTTAGATGATTTACTTTTTAGTACAATGTAGGAAATTGTTCTGTTTATGTATTACAGTAGATATGGTCATGCCTAGGCATTAGGTTATGCTTAGGTTAGGTTTATGTATTAGATTAGAGAAGGTAATATTTAGCTATTAGATAACAGCTGGTTGTTTGTTTTTGAACCTGCTCAGACCTGGTGGTATAATAGGAGTCCTTTAAGTTCACATATTAGGTTAGAGATGATAAGTTCAGGTACTGTAGGTTAGAGGTGGTTACGTTTAGGTATTACATTAAAGATGGTTGGCTTAGGTATTAGGATAGAGATGGTGACATAGAGATAGGTTGGCCTATTAGGTTAGAGATGACATGGTCATGTTCAGATGTTAGGGTAGAGATGGTTATAGAGACGTGGTCATGTTTAGGTGTACAGGGTAGAGATGCTTATTGTTACACACTTGAAGAGTCCAGTCGGTGTGCATTTGAATTATTATTTAGTTTTCTTGGCATTCTGCAAAACACAGACAAAACATGGAATGTGTCCTCAACACGTTTCTGTCCACTGCTATGAGCATTTCCTGCCTGCCTGCTGCTCTTGGCAGATGTGCTCCCCAACGGTGATACTGCCTCTGGCGGCCGGAGGACACCACTACCATTATCTGTATTATGTGCTGTGAGTGCAGGGAACTGACGCACAATCATGCTGATATTAGACCACAACCTGTAGAACACTATGAAATGAAAGAAAATAAATGATAAAATAAACTATTTAGGGGTAGCTTGTTCTATACCCTCACATTATAGAGGGTAGGTGCTGTTTAGTTGTAAGAGTAGAGATGGTTGTAGAGACATGGTCAGGGGTGGGCAAGGGGGCAATGGTTGTAGAGACATGGTCATGAGTGGGCCATGTTCATAGCATCCATTGCAGAGGCGACGGCTAGGAGCTGTGGTCAGAAGGCTGTCAGTGCATGTCATGAAGGAAGCTGTCAAGCTGAAGAAGGAGGCCTTTCGGGCTTGGTTGCCCCAGGGGTCTCCCGAAACAGCAGACACGTACTGGGAGGCCAGGAGGGCTGCAGCCTCAGCAGTCGCCAAAGCAAAAATCTGGGTGCGTGAGGAGTTCGGGGAGGCCATGGAGAAGGACAAACGGGTGGCAAACCGTTGGGCGACTCAGGAAGGGAAAGCAGGGCTTAGCTCAGGCTGTACTCAGTCAGGGAGGAAAACTCCTGATGCAGACTGAGGATATTGTCAGCGGTGGAAGGAACACTGAGGAACTCCTGAGCCCGAACAACACGCCCTCTGGGGAAGAGGCAGAGTCCGAAGCCTCAGAGGAAGCCTCACCCACATCCTTGGAAGAGGTTGTTGAAGTAGTCAAACGGCTCTTCGGTGGCAAGGCGCCAAGTGTGGATGAAATTCAGCCTGAGATGCTGAAGGCTCTGGACATTGTGGGGCTGTCATGGCTGACACGTCTATTCAATGTCACGTGGGGGTCGGGGACAGTACCTGTGGAGTGGCGGACCGGGGTGGTTGTCCCCATTTTCAAAAAGGAGGATCGGAGGGTGTGCTCCAACTATCGGGGGATCACACTGCTCAGCCTCCCTGTGAAAATGTATTCCAGGGTGCTGGAAAGGAGGCTCCGGCCAATTGTCGAACCGCAACTTCAGGAGGAGCAATGCGGTTT
Organism: Malacocephalus occidentalis; assembly: GCA_900312585.1. Lineage (NCBI taxonomy): Eukaryota > Metazoa > Chordata > Actinopteri > Gadiformes > Macrouridae > Malacocephalus > Malacocephalus occidentalis. Next base: position 4,796 of record OMOU01094522.1, read on the forward strand.
CTGTCCTGGCCGTGGAACTGTGGACCAGCACTTTACCCTTGTAGGGTTCTTAGGGCACGCATGGGAGTTTGCTCATCCAGCTTTGTAGAAGGGTACCGGGGCCGTTAGTACGTGCCATTCGGTCCTTGTACAAACAAAGTGAGAGCTGTGTCCGTATTCACAAAGTCAAGCACGTTCTCAGTGGGTGTTGGCCTCCGCCAAGGTTGCCCCTTGTCACAAATTCTGTTTGTGGTTTTCATGGACAGAATCTCAAGGCATATCTGAGGTGAGGAGAGTGTTCAGTTTGGGGACCTCAGAATTGCATCCTTGCTCTTTGCAGACGATGTAGTTCTGTTGGCTACATCAGACTGTGACCTCCAGCACTGGGGTGGTTTGGAGCCAAGTGTGAAGCGGTCAGGATGAGAGTCCGCACCTCAAAGTCTGAGGCCATAATGCTCTGCCGGAAAACGGTGGAGTGCTCCCTCCGGGTTGGGAGTGAGTTGCTGCCTCAAGCGAAGGAGTTCATGTATCTCGGGGTCTTGTTCATGAGTGAGGGAAAAATGGAGCGGGAGATGGACAGATGGATTCGTGCGGCGTCTGCAGTAATGCGGGCGCTGTACTGGTCCGTTGTGGTCAACCCTCACCTATGGCCACGAGCTGTGGGTAGTGACGGAAAAAACGAGATTGCGGATACAAAAACGAGGCCGAAATGAGTTTCCTCGGGAGGCTGGCTAGGCTAAGGTGAGGAACTCAGACATCCGGAGGGAGCTCGGTGTAGAGCCGCTGCTCCTCCGTGTCGAAAGGAGTCAGCTGAGGTGGTTCGGGCATCTGATCAGGATGCCTCCCTGGTTTTCGAGGCACGTCCGACTGGGAGGAGACCCCGAGGCAGACCCAGAACCCGCGGGATTACATATCTATCTGGCCTGGGAACGCCTCAGGATCCCCTAGGAATAGCTGGAGAGTGTTGCTGGGGAGAAGGGGGCCTGGAGAGCTCTGCTTAGCCTGCTGCCACCGCGACCCGGCCCCGGATAAGCGGAAGAATATGGATGGATGGATGGATGGATGGATGAGGTGGTTGTCGAAGGGCAGGGCTGTTATGCGAGTATACAAACTGAGGGATGAAATGCACACTTTCCTCATTGAGAAACAGTCACCGCTCACACATTCGTTGTGTGATGACAAATGGCTTCTAACTCTGTTGTATCTTGGCAGACATTTTGTCGATTCAGAACAAATCGAATCTAAAGCTACAGGGAAGGGAAAGTGATCTGTTCAGACACTGCGAGCATATTCAAGCTTCACAACGACGTACATGTGCAACATTGGATTTTTTGTCCTAACCAAGATGAAGACAAAACAAAGAAACAGACTGAACGCTGCGCCTGATATGCGTATTGCCCTCTTTGCTGAATTGGAGCCAGAACATGCAGAATATGCAGGCACAACCTTATCATTAAGTAACTGAGCGCGTTTAAACAACAATGTTACAGAAGAGTCGATGTATTCCGCTGGGTTGCGGGCCTACAGCCTCTACTGTAGGAAGGGTGTAAGAGGTGTCATTAAATAGCATTCCGTTAATTGCACTCATTCTCTACATCTGCGTCACATTCCAGGCATTTCTGCTGCTCCGCTTCCCCTGTCATTGCCTGACAATAAAGTATCTCAGCGGGATAACAGTTCTACTTACCAGGTTATTCTTTTGGAAGATCTGGCGAAGACCGGAGAGGTGAGCTGGTTCTTTTAGACAGAGGGAGGGTTGAACAGGTGTGCAGGAACCGGCCGTAAGCGCGTTCACCCAATTATCCCGACTCATTCCACCTGGCGGCGGAGCGCTCGTTTTGCGTGAGCCGAGGTGCTGGGGGCGTCACCATTGGGGGGGGGCGCGGTGCGTTGGCGGCGCGAGCGGCGCGAGAGGCAGAGGACGTGTGTGGAGGCGGAGCTGTAACAGGGTCACCTGAGAAAAAGGTTCAGAACCTCCATTCTAATTTACGATTGACAGGGACAGGGACGCCCAAAGGGCCAGATGTGGCCCGCGGGTCATAAAATGCCCAGGTCTGTTATAGAGAGTAGGTCCTGTTTAGGTGTTAGGGTAGAGATGGTTACAGAGACATGGTGATGTTTAGGTGTTAGGGTAGAGATGGTTACAGAGACATGGTGATGTTTAGGTGTTAGGGTAGAGATGGTTACAGAGACATGGTGATGTTTAGGTGTTAGGGTAGAGATGGTTACAGAGACATGGTGATGTTTAGGTGTTAGGGTAGAGATGGTTACAGAGACATGGTGATGTTTAGGTGTTAGGGTAGAGATGGTTACAGAGACATGGTGATGTTTAGGTGTTAGGGTAGAGATGGTTACAGAGACATGGTGATGTTTAGGTGTTAGCGTTAGGCCTCAGGTTATGGTTAGCCAACATCATAGTTTGTGGAATATTAGGACCGGTCCAGGGATGCAGCTGCACGCTGCCACTGCATCATGGAGAGCCAAGAGCCAGAGCAATCCTGTAATTTCCCTTTGGGTTTTTTGTGCAAAATTGTTACACCTCACAATGCAACTCAAACAATTATTTGGAGTACATTTAAATTCAGAGTGCTATTGCAAGTGGTCTTTCTGTGATTTGTTCCCATGAGCCTTGTTATCTGTCCTGTGGAAGTTCTCAGGAGAAACGTAACGTATTATAGCAGCTGGAATCATTTATACTCTGTGGATAAGGGGAGGCAAGGTCGGCAAAGGTGAATGGTCGTCTTTAAGGCCCTTCAAACATGTTGTGGGATTGTCTCAATGACCAGGACAGGTCCACAATGTGGCTCATAATAATAGTGATATTCCCTTTATTACATGACACAAATACATGTCATACATGTAATGCATGTCCTCTGATGCCACTGTACTGTTCAACGCCGCATTACAAAGCACATTACAAGCCAACCTATTGTACACAATAGTGTTCTTCTTCTCTATGTACATTTTGTGTTGGTTTATAGCAAGGAACAAAAAGGGTGGGTGACTTCATCTTTGTGTTTTACTTGATTTTGTGTTTCCTGTGTCCAGCACTTATTGGTAGCAGATTGTCCCCCGTGGCTACTGGATTCACAGCCCTACAGACCAGTTCACTGCAGTCTCAAATCTTCCAAACTCTCTGTTATGATGCACCGGCCAACCTTGACATTGTGTGCATGTGTGTGTGTGTGTGTGTGTTTGTGTGTGTGTGTGTTCATGCGTTCATTTGCGAGTGCCCCTGTGAGTATGTGTGTCTATGTGAGTATGTGTGTGTGTGTGTGTGGCTTTCAAGATGACAGCACTGCCGAGTTCTCCTCTAAATTCTGCTGCAGTGGAAGAGAGGAAGAGGAGTAATAAGAGGAGGATAGAGAGGAGAAAGTGATGGAGCAAGAGGAGGAAGAGGAGGAGAGGAAGAGGAAGAGGAAGAGGAGGAAGAAGAGAAGGAGAGGATGAGGAAGAGGAAGTGGAGGAGGGAGGAGGAGGAGAGATGGGGGAGAAGATGAGGGGGAGGAGGGAGGAGGAAGAGATTTAAGATGAAGAGGAAGGGGAGGTGGAAGAAAAGGAGGAGGAGGAAGAGGAGGAGGAGTTGGGGAGGAAGATGGCTGTGAGCCATGAGAGGCCGTGGTTAGCGCTGTCAGGCAATGACAGGGGGAGCGAAGCGGCAAAAATACCTGGAATGTGATGCAGTTGTAGCAAGTTGAGCGCAATTAACGGAATACTATTTAATCACAGCTGTGCACTCTTCCTGCATTAGAGGCTGGGTACGCTCTTCCTGCATTAGAGGCTGGGTACGCTCTTCCTGCATTAGAGGCTGGGTACGCAGGGCGGGAGACAAGTGGAAGAGACGCCGACGTCAAACAATCTCTACGCCGACGGACCAGAGGACCACCGGACCACCCGACCACCCGACCACCCGACCACCCGTCTGCATATTGTTTATATTTCCAGTTATAGTTAAACGCGTCCTAGCGAGTTCTGTTGTCAATTAAATCCTTTTTAATTGTGGAACCACCTCTCCACCTCTCCTTCATCCGACCCGGACGACCGTGGCATTGTGGTAAAAGAGACTTAAAAGAGGCTACAATGTCCGAACCCCTACCCCCATCTGGCACCTAACATATCCCATCTATCTATCTAACAATTCACTGCGAGTTGCTTGAGATGAGTCTTTCTAAATAATAAATAGTACAGTGCAGTGAGTTGCAGGGAAAAAATAGTTGGCCGAAAATGAATAATGAGTCACAGACTGTGTATCAATAAAGTCATTCAGGCATACAGCGCACACATATTAAGATGTTGGGATCTTTCATTAGCATGAATTCATAGGTTGCATCCGTGCATTTAGCATTTTTGAAAGGGTAAATATTGGCCCATATGCACATCGTCAATTAGAGCCTATTGCCGATTCAAATATTCCTTTCACTGGAGTCAACAAACGCTCTGTTCTAATGTGTTGAAATACAGGAAAGGCAACTGAAAATGTGATCAACACAGCGTCTCAGAGCACACTAACGTGTTAATTAACAAGACACACTGCGTGTCACGCTGACGTACGCTCTGCAGCTGACAGCCCTGTCACTCCTTCAGCCAGCCAAACCTGTATTGATGCTATGACACAAACTCCATGCGGCGGGGACCAAAAACAATTGAGAGTAGATGAGTACCATTTCATCTGAATTGCATCTGATAAGAATCCCTTTTGGCAAATGTGAAAGATGACCAAGTTCCAAGAGCTAAGAGGCCACTGTATGCGCCCATCAACAGCTGTCCTGTTCGGTGTCACTCAAGTCAGCAGAGCAAGGCATTAACGCCCCCGCCAGGGTTATAGGACATGTTATTCATCCAATAATGTAAATAATGTATGTACTCGCAGGATAGGGAATATATCTTTCCATATGTTGTATATTCTATATAACCCCTGATGGCGCATTGGTCAGACCTTCTCCTCGGTCAAAACTGAAAGTAATGCACATGGGCTGACCTTTGTTTGTTGTTTGTTAGGCTGCCATTTTGTTCCGGGAACGTTGCGGCTTTATTCCATCTCCCCTTCCGTGTAAAAGGTACAATATGTCCGAGTCGTGTGAAATAATAATCATGTGGTCAACAACAGAAACCACATACCAGACCAGGACCTGGATGTGTCTGGCTTCTGCAGAATTCTCTTACACCCTATTTGGTGCTTTTTAAAGGCATGTAAAAAACCAGCAGTGTGTACAAATTCTCATGTGAGATGTGTATATGAACATACTGTATATGTCCCTGTAAACGTGTTGGACTTGATTGACTCTCCACACCTTTTCCGTTCTTGCCATCTTATAAACCTCCTGCAGTCTTCATCTGGCACATTCCATCTGAACAAGGCACCCACACTGAATAATAACATGCGGTCCACATCAATAACGCCTTTGGACAAATTGGAAAGGATTTGAAAGTATTCAGCTTCAAGTTTCAGGTAGTCCACTTTAATTGCGCACAAATGGGATTCCAGGAGGAAATCACGTCCTAGATCGCGAATCGAACTACAAAGGCCTGCACCTGGAGCTCTGCACCCACCCAAGCCAGGAAATGACTTCAGAGTCAAGCTCATATAATGAACTAGAATTGGTTGAATGAACAAGAATGGTGCACTTAAGGTCAACCTCACAAAAAACAATTCATATTGACAATGAAGTGCAATTAATGCATTTGACGTTCCGTAAGTAAATAATGCATCGTAATTGCCATGATATGAACAAACAGAAGAGTTTCTTGAGTATAGTCATTTGCTGAAACCCAGCAGAGGGGATGAGGCAATGTTGAAAGCTGGGTTTTCTGGTTTTAATCACACAGGACATGAAATGGTTCATGTGTGATTCATTGTTAATTGGCAGCTCATTTTTGTCGTGCTTCATTAATATGGGCAATAATCATAGTTGACGTTCACTTCCTACTTCTATAGGAGCTTTGGCCTTGCCAGATGAATGGAAGAAAGCTGGCGTGGACAATTCTATATAAATACGATGGTCAAGCCAACATTGTGAATTTAATTTCCAATTGTTAGATGTAAAATTTTTCTGATTTGCCTATGATTATGAAACAACAAGTAGTCTCGCACAGCTCTACACTAAATGTTTATATTATGGTCGATTATTATCTGTATATTCAATACTGGGTACGGTCTGGAGTATTTCTAATGTCACTGTTTTATAGAGGCCTATGTATATAAATGGCAAACAGAAATGTTAAGCTGTCGATCTTAACCACAGGGAGCAAAATAATGGCAGCAGAAGAGGTGCCATGTATTCATGTACAGCCACATCTTTGAAGTTACATGGTAAAGCGATGGCACTAACGGAGACATCAAAGACATTGGGTCAATCCATCATCTGGAGTGTGACATCCAGCCCTGAATGTAACCTTGCCCTTGATTGACATTGTACAACAATTTATGCAGTTTTATCCATTTTATGGAATTGCACAGCGGACGTGATTCTGCATATATTCAAACACGGAAACAGTACAGCCACTGAGAAGACCTCTGTATGGATGCAACCCAAGACAATTCCCAAGTCCAAGTTGGACACACACACACATGCACGCACACACGCACACACACTCAAACTCTTACCAAGGAGGGAAAGGGATCGGAGCAGCCCTACTTTAAAGCTCAAGTGCAGTGCTGTAATAGCAAGGCTTTAATTAGCCATGAGAGAATGAGATGAGAACAGGAGATGAGCCACTCCTAGTCTTCCTGCCCAGGAGATAATACATTCGCTCCGGCCCTGTTCCCACACTGTAAAGCAGCAGCGGATGTCTTACACAGAGAGGAGGAAACCTACTCTCATGTTGACTGTCACCAAACACACGCCTGTGGAGAAATACAAAAATCCCGGCATGTCATGGATGGATTTCTGCACACTCAGTTAAAACTATGCTAATTGATTTAGTGAAGCTAGGGGGCAGTGAGTGCTGCTACATTACAAAGAGTTCCTGTTTAAAGCAACAGTATCCCCCATGAACCATTGTATCTCCAACACAGCAGCTGTGATCAACACATACGTTTTTGGCCTGATGATGAAGATTGCACCTGATCCGTCCATTAGATGGTATGTCTTATCTATATGATCTATAGTAATGCTCAGTTCAAAGATTAAATGTAATTTCACTGTTACATGAAATTATTTATTATGATGATTTATTCGTATCAATACATTTCATATTTTTTTGGTCCAGCAAAACAGACAAGATGTAGTATAATGGTGAGCCAAGGAGAGATATCCAACAGGTAATCAGCTCCACCAGTTAAATGCTGCATGACACGTTGAAAAAATACAGCTTGATAAAGTAATCATGGTGCAAGATTATATATATATCTATAAAAGAAAGAAAGTACCCGTTTTCCACACAGTCTAACCATAGTCCATAGCGCTCTATATGTATGAATATGGAAACGAGTCACCTATGATTATGGCGCACATCAAGGTGGCAGACGCAGCATGTGTAGGAGTCGTGTATATAATCACGTGTTCCTCAGGCCTCCTGGTTGTTTCTGTTTCCGGGCCGATAACCTCCCCCTTATCAGAGCTCATTATGTGTGTTCGCATCCATCACTGTCTGCAGATCGGTGAGCAGACCAGGAATATTCCTGGAGATTGCTGAGGGTTGGAGCTGTGCTGGTGGTTTAGTGGCGGTGGTGGAGGGCTCTTAAGTCATCCCCGGTGTGAATCATGGCTGTCTTTGGAGACAGCCCCCTGCCCCAGAGCTCCGGGGCAGGGGGGCACCCAGACCTCCCTCGCCCAGCCAAGACCTCTTCAATTATGAATTGCACAGAACAGGAAATGAGCATGGCAGGCGTATTGTGTGAGTGTGTCATTTTGTGAGTGTGTGTTTGTGTGCATTTATGTATGTGCCTGCGTGTATGTGTGTGTGTGTGCATGCATGTATACGTATGTATGCGTGTGTGCATATATATATCAGCAAACCGGGTAGCAGGGGGAGAACGTCGTGCAACCACAGGTACTGGACACAGGAATCGGGATTAGAAGGTTGCTGGCCGAAGTGGCACCAGCTATGTTGTCGGCTGCCTGCCCTTGGTGCAGCTGTGTTGAAGTCTGCTTTCATCAATTTTTTCGATTCTTTATCTCAGAGAAAATCCTGAAAGATTTTTATTTTATTTTAACATATAAGCAAAGCATTCTGGTGCACTCTTGGGAAGAAAATAAAGGGAGAAAACAAAAAACACAAAAAACACATTCAGTGTTGTTACTTTACTCAGCAAAACAATTGTACTGATTGAATGTTAACATAATTTAGCATTGTGTTTTTCTGAAGAGAACCAAAACAGGATATCTTTGGAGGCAATCTCTGTTCGTTGGCGAGCATCTGGTGGCCAGGCCTGGATCCACGAAAATACAACGTGGAGCCGCCTCCCTGTGGGCCCACCACTTGCAGGGAGTGTCATTGAGGTCGGGTGCAAACCCAACCTCATTGCAAAGCGGGTGCATTGCAAACCAGGTGGTAGGCAAAGGCAGGGACCTGGGTGTGCGGATACCTGGCATCGCCGATTGGTTCTAGGGATGTGGAACATCACCTCGCTGGCAGGGAAGGAGCTGGAGCTGGTGCCGGAGGTGGAGCGGTGCCAACTAGATATGGTTGGGCTTACCTCCATGCATGGCATCGGTTCTGGAACCAAACTCCTGGTAAGGGGCTGGACTCTCTCCTTTTCTGGAGTTGCCTAGGGTGTGAGGTGCCAGGCGGGTGTGGGGATACTCACAAGTCCCCAGCTGAGTCCCACTGTGTTGCAGTTCTCCCTGGTAAATGAGCGGCCCTCCATGTGACTGCAAGTCGCTGGGGGGAAGGCTGTGACTGTTGTGTGTGCTTTTGCACTAAACAGCAGTTCAGAGTATCCGGCCTTCTTGGAGTCCTTGGGGGGCATCCTGGGAAGGGTTCCATCTCGGGACTTCATAATTCTACAACGCGCATGGGCAACGATGGCGAAAGCTGGAGGTTTGAACCAGGGCTTTGTTGTTGGACTTCTGTGTTGGTCAAGGACTGGCCATAACAAACACCATGTTTGAACATAGGGTGGCTCATAAGTGTACCTGGTACCGGACCACCTTAGGCCAAAGATCGATGATCAACTTTGTAATCGTATCAGCAGATCTGCGGCCGCATGTTTTGGAAACTCAGGTGAAGAGAGGTGCAGAGCTGTCAACTTATCACAACTTGTTGGTGAGTTGGATCAGATGGCGGGGGAGGCTGCTGAACAGACCTAGTAAACCCAAATGGGTAGTGAGGGTGAACTGGGAACTTCTGGTGGAAGCCCCTGTCCGTAGGGTCTTTAACTGTCACCTCCAGAAGGACTTCTCTTGTATCCCGGGGGTTGGGGACATGGAATCCGAGTGGGCCATGTTCCGAGCCTCCATTGCAGAGGCAGCGGCTAGGAGCTGTGGTCAGAAGGCTGTCGGTGCCGGTCGTGGCAGCAAACCGCTGGTGGACACCAGCAGTGAAGGAAGCCATCAGGCTGAAGAAGGAGGCCTTTCAGGCTTGGTTGGCTCAGGGGTCTCCTGAAACAGCAGACGGCCCAGGAGGGCTGCAGCCTCAGCTGGCGCCAAAGCAAATACCCGGGTGTGGGAGGAGTTTGGGGAGGCCATGGAGAAGGACTTTCGGTTGGCCTCAAGGAAGTTTTTGGCTAACCTTTCGGCAACTCAGGAAGGGAAAGCAGGGCTTAGCTCAGGCTGTGCTCAGTCGGGGAGGAGAACTGCTGACCCAGACTGAGGATATTGTTGGGTGGTGGAAAGAACACTTTGAGGAACTCCTGAACCCGACCAAAAAGAAGCAGAGTCTGAAGCCTCGGGGGGAGCCCCACCCACATTGTTGGCAGTGGTCGCTGAAGTAGTGAAACAGCTCTTAAGTGGCAAGGTCAAGGTACCAGGTGTGGCTGAGATTCACCCTGAGATGCTGAAGGCTCTGGACATTGTGGGGCTGTCGTGGCTGACTCGCCTATTCAATGTCGCATGTGGGGTTGGAGACAGACCGGGGTGGTGGTCTACTACTTGGCAGGCTACTTTGTATTATACAAACACTTGATGAATGGAGAAATAAGCAATGTTGCAATTGAAGGGGGGAAGTACAGAAGTACATCCACAATAAAAATACTAAATAAAACTAAAATCTGACAATATCTAATCTTGAGACCAAGATCAAGTCTCAACAAGTGACTCAGATGGAGCCTGACAATTTGTATTCAACTCATCTCTGAGGGACCATGACCTAACTCTCTGTCTGTAACTGGTACCGTTTTTCATCTGGCAGGACTGTCTACCTTCAAAAAAGTATTAATTGGACTGTTAATTGACACAGACAGACAGGTCTATCAAGACCTGACCTAAAAATTACAGCAACTCTTGGTCATGGCCGTTGTTTTATCGGAACCACTGTTTGTGTCAAGCTGTATTCCCTGAGCAGATATTACATGACTCAAATACTTACATTTTGCAGTAGCCCAAAATTGGCAATTTGCTTCAACACTTTCATCACTCTGTGTACTTCCATTGTGCTGGTAATCTGTCCTCTGATATAAATAGCCTGCTACACATTCTCAATCAATATCCACCAACCGACTGATGATGTTGGTCAAAGTGTTGACCAATAACATTTTAATATTCCAACACTGACAATGTGCTTTTGGAAAAATGGAACCAGCAAGAATACAGAGTGGGTCATTGTAGCAAATCTAAGCTTCACCACGGTTGTGGCTTTTCTGGGTTCTCCCGAAAAGAAGGAGAGGACGGCGTTGGTTCCCAAATAAAGATTATTTTAATGTACAACAAAACTCAGTACAGCGCAGTTAAACAACAAGGCCATACAAAAGAACATCCAGTTCATGTAGTCCGCTGGACTGGGAGCAGAGAGGTGGGTTTCGGCGTCGGAGTCCTTCTGGAGTTCTCTCCTGCCGTGCGTACCCAGCCTCTAGTCCAAGAAGAGTGCACAGGTGTTATTAAATAGCATTCTGTTCGTTGCACTCATTCGCTACAGCTGAGTCACATTCCAGGCATTTTTGCCACTCCGCTCCCCCTGTCATTGCCTGACAGCGCTAACCAAGCCCTCCCATGGCTCACAGTCGTATTAACCTCAAAACCTTTTGCTGTGGGACTCTCCCTGGATACCCCAACTCATTGTCTCTAAACCCTGTCTTCCTGTATAAACCAACCCATTATCCTTGTCCTGTTCTAACATCTAAACACTGTTTGCTGTGGGATTCTCCCTCGCTAATCCAACCCATGAGCCCCTCCTGTTAGAACCCTTAAACCCTACCTGTTGGACTCTTCCAGGATAAACCAATCCATTACCTTTAAACCATGTCTACTATGGGACCCTGCCTGTATAAACCAACCCAATACCGACCTCCTGTTAGGACATTTAAACCCTGTTTACTGTGGGTCTCTCCCTGGATACACCAACTCACTGAATTAGCACGGGATAGTCTTCTGCTGACTTATTATTCTTGCGTCCCCCGAGTCTGCTATATGAATGTTTACTGTTGCCCTGGCAATAGATGCCGGTTCAGTCGCTAACATTAGCTCAGTGTGATCTACATCAATTTCACGACCAATGCAACTACACCACTACATTTCCAAACATCAAAAGCCATACTATATATCAGAGACCTTAGCCAGGCTGATGTCACTTGCCATATCAAACTATTAGGTAAATACGATGCAGTGTTGCACATATTGCAACTACATTGGTATGGGTACACGAATAAGCTTTGTGACTTTTCCCACCTTAAGGAATAAATGACACATACATTCGGCTGGTCCCGAGTGGCTAGATTACTGCCAACTGAAGTACCATCGCAAACCCACTGCTGAGGCCAATTCATAGTTCTGCGTCTAATCTACACCGGAGCCCATGAAAGTTGCCTACACCAATCGCTGCGTGTCGCCGCGGCATGTAGTTACATTTCTGAAGAAGTGCACATCAATATGTAGGCTGGTGTAGGCTTCGGTGGAGGGCACACGGGGGACCTTAAAAGTATACATATTTGCCTTTACGGACCTGAAACTTGCCCGCAGGCATCCTCCTGCCTTTCATACTGTCCGGAAGTGTCTGCTACTAAATCATTTACATAAAGATACACACTAATACTCACCGTGTCACATTAACATGAGACAATAATGACAATGACAATAATCGCTGAAAGCTGGCTTTATAAATGCCTGTTCTAATGTTGAACACATTCACCAATGCTTTTTATTCATTTGTAAAATAATGTAATGTAATCACAGATATATATTTTTCATTTGTGGAATTTGTTTTGGTATTTTCCAATCTGTTTTCTATTTGAGTTTTCTATTTAATAATGTATTTATTTATCATTATTATAATTTTTTGGAATGTTTTTTAAATATACAAATTACACCTTTGCACTCCAATTGTTGATCTGTTCCCACAAACAAAATGGAGACATACCCTAACCTAACCCCATAGTTACCCAACACAATTGCCATCTGGATGATGTCCAGGTGGTGGAAGTGGGAAGGGGCAGTGGGTGTGGGGGCTGGTGTGTGTTAACATAGGCCACCTGATATCGATGACATAACAGCTGCATAACAGCACCAACACCGGTGCTGATGCCGAGGATGCCACTTATCTGTGGTGGAGTCGACCTTAACCTGCTATTATCGAGAAAGGGGTCGGAGTTGCTTCTGGCCACGTCCCAGGATTACGATATACCGGAAACACACGGAAACACACGGAAACACACGGAAACACACGGAAACACACGGAAACACACGGAAACACACAACCAGCGTAGACGGGGCGCGCCCGCAGTAGAAGAAGTCAGTATGGAGCAGTATGTGTAACCTAATTGGCCCCAGCTCCGCAGAGTAATGAGTAGAGACCAACTCGGGGACCCCCCGGAGATCTGGGTCTGATGGACTATGTAGAGGTATGCTACAGTTTATCACAAAGCCAATTACAATAGCACATTGGTACTGCTACCGCTGGTGTATTCAGTATACTGTACTGGATGTTTTCATCTAAAGCATCTTGCAATACAGCCTGTGAATACATTGTTAACATGGGGAGGCCCCAGAATTGAACCCTTGAAGCTGGCAGGGTTGATGCCAGTTGTCTACTATGATACTGTAACAACCAGCTGGAGTCAGGTATGCAAGTATTCCAAAGCGGCGCTTTATTCTTGAACACCAAACTTAGCCTAACTGCTAACACACGCCAATTACTCCAAAGACAAAAACCCGGAACAACACAGACGATCCCCTCCCGTTCTCTCACCCAATCACCAGTCCACACACTCAATGACCACATACAGGCCACCGATTGGCCAAAAAGCGGGAGTTCGCCTATGACGCACCACCCAGTCGTCACTGGGCCGCTACAATACCATGATGATGATGTAATTTCTTGCTAATCATTTCACATTATGGTATTTTCTACTCTGAGAGCAGTGTATCACGGTTCCCCTTCAAGAACACAGGCCCATGTTTTAAATAGTCTAGTTGAAGCACTGAATAGGTCTGCTGTCTTTGTGACGCTTTGGATTAAAGCAAACATCTATGATGCTGCCACTAGCACGAGGACAACAGTGACACTGCCAACATGATGCAAACCATCAATGTATTTCTATACCACCACATAGGAGGGAAGGCGCTTGATGCTGGTTTTCAGAGGAAAACACGCTAACAGGGCTACCATAGGGTGGGTTTCATCCTGGCTGTTGTGACTCACTGAGTGCCAGAGAGATAGTCAGTCATCACAAAGAGCGGGTGCGGGTGAGACAGTGACTGTGTCATTGTTACATGCTGTTTCAGAACCCCCAAGCATTGTGTATTCTTCCCATTCCCTGCCATAACCATGGAAACCACTTGTCCAAAGCACACACAAAAATTATCCATTGGTGATGAAAACACAAGAGAGAGAATGCGTTGTCTGTCTTTGAGTCTTGTGCATAAAAAATAGCGGCAGACGGAATTAGCATGGTGGGATTAGCATGCTAATTACCACTCCCCATTGGAGTGATGCTGAAATAGTCTAGTGGTGAAGTGGCTGCTTGTCCAGTGGAGCTCGGACACTGGAGTCAGAGTAACAGAACAGAATGACATGCAAGTAATTTAGCATGTAAAATTGTGTTTGCAAGTTTGTTTTAGTTTGTCTGTTCTATAGACATATATAGCCCACAGCACCCCCGTTGCACTGTGTATGTCAAGACAGGCTGCTCTGATGTTTAAACAGACAGCAAGTTTTCTACATACATATACTGTAGATCAACACATATAGTAGTATACAACTGTATGCATGCACAAATCGACAAATTCGTATACGTACATCCATTCTGTTGAGCTGGAAAAGCTGAAGATCAGGAGACACTTTGAATAGGGCGTAAATCCATCAACACACATACACACACAATCTCACACACATTGCCTCACTCTCACATACAAGGCAATCAGAGCAGCATCTGCATATTGTGTGGAGTGGAGGACAAGAACATGGGGCTGCGAAACACGGGGCAGGAATACAGATCTCCATCTATGTGAGGCCGGTCAGTGGAATCGTGTAAAATGTTATCATGAAACCCGTCATGGTTTAACCAGGCTAAATAGCCTGCGCACCTGCATCTAGGAGACTGTTACTTACTTTGGTTGATGCTGAGCATTATGTGCAGTGTGTGAAATCATGTGGCCAATGACTAGTTGACATCTCTTGGCAGGAGTTGACTTGGTGGTCACAATGTCAACACACCGATTAGTTGACTAGCCTATGCAACCACTAGCGCTCAGTAAACATTAATTCTTAGAACATTATTGCCATTATGGCATGTGCCATCCGACAACAATATGTGTGCAACAGAGTTTCTTAACTCAATCGAACAACATCAGTTGCTCTTGAATCTTAAATGTACAATTCACAACAGAAATAGACATTTCAGCGCATACTGCAATGCTAATAATACTGATAACCATGATCATTTTGGTCACGATAATGGTGATATGAAATTATCATACTGTTACATCTCTAGAGCCAAGTCCTAATCTAACATTCCATTTAAATGTATTATTCCCAAATGGAAAAGGTAGGTTTGTCAATTTCCTTTATTTAACATTCTATATCCATTGACGTATAACTAGCATTAGAATGCCACAACGCTACATTGCTACAATGTCTCTTATAAGTGCCTTGGTTTGAAGCCAGACTGAAACTTTTCATGAATGTCATGAAAAGCTTAGCTAAAAAGGACTGCAACTGGACATAGATGACTCGCTCTAGGGCATTAGACAGAAAAGGCAGCTGAGAGATACAGTAGGCCTAAAATTAGAAAGAATAGAGGGGTCAACATTTATTAAAGGTCGCACCACAGCATGTTTCAAAGCAGCTGGGCACAGCTGGGACACACCCTGAGCTAAGACAGACATTAATCAACAATAAAACACCTCCAACCGAGTAAAAAAATGTTTTTGAGAAGGCGAGAGGGAACGCTATCTGAGGGGCAGTTTGTAGGCCGGAGTGAGGAGAGGGATACAGGCTCAAGGGCAGCAGAGCATAGATAAGGAGCAGGGTCTGGGCTAACACCAGTGTGGGCTGTCCTGAGAGCACACTTTATCAGTTAAAATGTCAAGAAATTGTCACAGAAAGGAGGTGATGGCACAATAGAAGAAACATCACAGGGATTAATAAGAGAATTAAGAACATTAAAGAGAACCTGAGGCTTGTGACTAAAATAGAAATTGGAGACTAAAATAGAAACATACTTTAACAGAACTCCGGTAGTCGGCTAAGCAACCACGTAGGATCCTTTTTCCACTTTCTCTCAGCGCGCCTGCATGCGTGTCTGAGAGCATGGGTGGAGTCATTAAGCCACGGCTCTCAAAGTGCTTTGGTGCGTCTAAGCCTAAGCCAATAGAATCCAATATGTCATTACATGTGGCATCAAACATGGAGATAAACTCCTCAGCACTGAGAGCACAGTTCACATCCAACACACAAATCAAAGAATTGTTAAAAATATCAGAAAACTGTGATGCTGTTAAGGCTTAATCGAGCACAGGCGCTGTGCGGGGGTGCGTGATTTAGCTGCTATTCTCATAAGATTCAAGATTTCTATATTGCCATATGTAAATACAATGGAATGCTTACTATTTCAATTTAACTTCATTATTATTTTTTAATTTTATTTTACTAGAATTTATTTTATTGTAATATTCTTTTTTATTTTTGTTTATTTATTTATATTTCAATTTTCCTTTTCAAAAAGACGTATTCAATCCTGCGGTATTTTTCTAAACATAAATTCTGAACAACTCTGAACAACTGGTAATAGTAAGTAGAGTAAAATGTTTTCTACTACACAGTATTCTTATAAAGATAAATACTAAACCAACTCTGAACAATTAGTAATAAATTACCTAAGTACGGTAAAAAGTAAAATAACTAGAAGTTAAAAAAAATGTTACCCCCACACCTCCAATGTGGAGAGCATTTCACTGTGGAACAAACCGAAAAGCGGCCATTATTTAAAAGTTACTTGTGCTTGTCTCAAATCATGTTTTAATAGATTTAGCTTCACATGCTAAACTACTCATTAAGTACTTGAGACTACTGTAAACTATTTGCGGATTAAACAAACATACACAAGAGGAGGAGGAGGGGATGAAGCCAAAGCATTCAATGTTTGGACGTAGGGCTATGTTTCATTTTTGTTCATTGACTGCATGTATCACAGCAAATCAATTTAATGCGCTGCTGACAAAACCACTCAGTAAACATTGAAATCACACACCTTACTTAATTACGTTTGCAGCAGTGTCATTCATGTTTGTCATTTATGTATATTAGTACATCATGAAGCACAAGACATGCATGCACTGCACTCCGTTTGTGCAGTGCCATCTGCTGTGTTTATAGCAGCCCCCCGTCAGGCATTGGGGAACTTTCCTTTAGCTTGGCCTATCCTATGGGCCCCACCAGGGGCATGACAGCTGAATGATTTAGTGGATAATAACTGGACAAAATGGTACCCCACAAACACACACACACCTTGGACATAGAAGAATATGGACTTCCTCATTGGCTTAAATTAAAGCTATTTACTATTTTGTCATCTAGCAGATGCATTTATCCAAAGCCACTTACGATTCAATATTTTGATTAAATTAAGGGGCAGGGGGTAGAGCTTGCTCAACTTATATATACTATGTGTTTTATAGGATAATGGAAATTCCACTGCACATTAGACATGTCACAAATAACACTGTCTCATGAAGTGTTCTTTCATTTGGTTTTGTCTTTTGCCTCATTAATAACTCTCATGTCATTTCAGATCCAGCCACTCACCTGGTTAATTCTCCAACCACCTCGTTGACTCCTCATTATATATGCCAGCCCACTTCCTTTTGTTCCCTGCCAGATTGTCTTGTGTGTTGCACCAAGCGCTCCCGTGTTTCTTGCTAGTATTTCTGCCTGACTGCGTGTTCTGACTCTGCCTGGCTGCTACTGGATTTTGGGTTCTCTGCCTGCCCCTTGTTGGTTTTTAATTACCTGTTTGACTGATCTCTCGGTTTGGACCTCGCCTGTTTAAACGTTTAAGTAAAATAACTTACCTGATACGTTGTCTGTCTCCTGGTCGTGCGTTTGGATTCTACCTACCTGTACTATATATTACAAGACATGTATATTATGTGGCAAAATTCTAACAATATTCAAAGCTCAATATTCAGACAAGACAATACAGGAGAACCTTATTGTGTGCGTGGTGTTAAACTAATATTATAATATTGGTGTGTGATTAAACTAGGGAGGGATCGGAATAGCAGAGCATTGATCCTTCAGAAGTTTTGGAGCATTCACACACTTCCAATTCTCAATCAGCAAACATGTCATCCTACTTCTTTGACACAATAAGTTGACAAGGGGGATAGGGATTGTTTTTGTTCCATGTGGTGTTAAATAACACTACTTTTGTATGATTGTGTGCCTTCAAGGTCAAAACATGTTTAAATCCTTGTACGTGTCGTACAGGGATTGTTCAGCACACATGAATTCAAACAAGGGAACACAATGCATTTAAGATTCAATATGCAAAATGAAAAAATGGTAATGCTAAGTTGATGGGAACTGCACTATGGTCATGAATTACTACACTGTTATACTACGGTGTAATAATAAACATCCAAATACATGTATTACAGCACAGTTGAGTCATTCATACATGTTTTGGTATAACTTGTTTAGTGTATGCATGGTTATGCACTATGAAGCCACGGACCGAGTATGTGAGCAGTGTCTTGTATTATTAGTAATCTGTGTATCTTTTATGTTTATCGAGTCTACTGGAAGCCAAGAGGCACGCTGGTGCACAATGAATCCATATTCTACAGAGGGAGCCAAACTAACGGATGACAAAAGATGCCTGAATCCATGCTTACTTTGGCCTCTATTTACTGTGTGCTGGACATAACTGTCTGGGGGGATGAGATAGATTGCTTGTGACCCATGGTGGCTACAGAGAGTTTAGAGAAAAGTGGTGCAGGGCTCCCAAAACGTGCATAAAAAGGAATACATAAAGGGGGACCATTCACCACATTCAGCTATTTCATCATAAAAGAGAGGACCTGCATGGGCGTGTTGTGAAAAACAACTGTGGTTTGCGACATCACCTTGTTTCCAATGACCAATGCAGACCAGCATATTTTCACAACATGCATACGAAGAACTGCTAAATATCCGAGTGTGCAATGGAAAGCTTACTGCACATTCAGTCCCACAGTTTTCTTCTAAACATACATTCTAAAACATGTCTAAACAATTAGTGAAGATAAGTACCGAGGAAGTAAAAAAGTGACATTCCATTGGTACTCGGAAGTCGGAATTTCCTAGTTTCCCAGTCGAAAGTTGCAACTGGAACGCCCCCTGAGGTCGGCTATCCGACTGGGAAAGTGGGAAGAATCTCACAACCCGATTTCAATCAAACACAGTACTGTCCAACTTGTGTTTTTATACGCAAAGTGCTGTGTAAAACAGTTGATATCAACTGGTATTGCGTGGAGTACAGTAATATCATACAAAAATAGTAAATAGCAAATAGTAGCAGCAACATGTAATGATAAAGTATAATGATCAATGATAACTGACCAGTGAGGTACAGTACAGTGAGAGCTATGTAGCCGGGTTCCTCGTGTAATTGTAACTCCCAATAACAATAAAAGTCCAATTGTCCAATAATAATGTGGCCAAGAGTCCTTCCATGTCTTGTCGGACAGGCGATGTGTTTATATTTCGGCATTACCTTCTTCAATGCAGCATTTGCATCGGCTCGTGGTTGAATGTACGCCATGAGAATAGCAGAGATTTCCCTCGGTAGATAAAAGGGCGACACTTGATTGGCAGTCATTCCAGGCTCGGTGAGCAGTGTTTGGAAGGACCTGAACATCCATACACCAGTTATTGTTGATCAAGCAGCAGACGCCCCCCACCTTGGTTCCTCCCCATCGATTCCATTAGAATCGTTGCACAACACTCCCTGATGTCCCACTGAGAGGCAATACAACAGTTCAGCTCATCCTTCTTATTTGCCAGAGATTGGACATTGGCCAGGAGAATGCTCGGTACCTAACTAGTAGGCCTGCTGGCAACACCCGCCTGTGGAGTCATTTTCTTCTGCTCCTGATGGCTGTGCTCAGTGGGTAGGCGCCTGCCACCACTGCATTCCATTGTCTTTCCATTGTCACAGGCAAGTCCTTTGTTTGTTTGTTCCAGTCTGCATTCCCATACTAATCTACTGAAATGTTCCATACATTTGGCGATCGTATGTGATAGTCCTTCTTCACATGGTAATAAATACAACTAGATAAAACTACTAGATAAAAGTAGGTCAAAATAAAAGCTCGTAGGGACGCATCTGCTCTCCTCCAGTGCCACCTAACCAGTTGATGTTTCACTTCCAGCCGAGATATTCTGGGTTTTAGCCAGCCTGTTGTTACCTTGCGAGGCAGGTGGATTTGGTGAGATCACATTCACATGAGAATCCATCTTGCCAGGCTTCAATTTATATAAGGCTGTGTTCAATCACCCAATGACCTGCCAATAATTGTTTCAAAGGATGACTTGCCAGATGTTTCCGAGCAATGAACCTTCAGGCGGGTCAGGTTAAGCTTGTAGGCCTCCCTCAGAAAGATGCCTAACCCCCTACCTGCTCCTACATTAGCTGTAAGTCACTTTGGATAAAAACAATTGCTAAATGACTAAATAACAAAATGACTGAAGAGTACATCACATTACTACATGGATATCGATGATATCGACTTCCAATGGAAATTCAATGCAATTGACCTCAAGGCCCTGGGGGACTGGCCTTGCCTGGATGATGGACAGGAGGAGCTGCAGCCCATCTAATGCAACCACTTGGGACAGCGAGGCTGGACTTTTATCTTCTCATTATTATTTGCAAGTGAGGTTTGATGTTTCTTTTTCTACTCCAAGGTTGGTTACAATCTTGATCCTGAAATAATTTTCAGAATGATTCAAGTCATTATTGTAGGCCTTATCACAGTTAGGGCTTTGCAGACCACATTATAAGATTATTGATTTATTTATTATGAAATAACATTAAGTTAGACAATAGAAAATCTGTAATATGATGGCTAATGAGTAAGCTGGCGATATGATCAAGTGAATTTAATAGTATGAAGGATAACTTTGACAAACAATCATCCCAAAAACCAGATAACCACAGGAGACTTCAAATCAAAATCAATTGGGAACCACCATCTAGGGTTCACCACATACTGACAGTTACTCAACTCTCAAGGCTCTTGAGAGGGAAGGACAGAGCTCAGCTAATGTGGTCTCCGGGTGTCCCACCCATCGATGCACACAACGTGCTCAAGGACCTGCTGATTGAATGCTGCTCAATTCGACTCGTAGGCTAAATACTGATGGTGGTGGTGGGACGAGTGAACCTCATTAATCAACATCAGCAGATGTAGTGGAAGGATACCACTGTTTCTTTAAGCATAAACGTCTTCTACTGAAATGAGCGCGCAGACAGATATGAGACACAAATCCCAAAACAGGAAGAGGCTGGATGGATAAAAGTGTGTACTTCCTGTGGATGTCATTATTGAAGTAAATGCACGCATGTAGTAAAAATGCACTAAAGGAGACCAGTTGCCAGTGTTCAAAGTGTATTCTGTCTTGCATTATTCAAGGTTGTCATTTCTAAGATACTATGGCATTCTGTCCTCTTCCATGCCAATGTCTTAGCTAGAGAAGACCACAGGACTCTGGCTCCATGCTTACATTTAATGGACATATCCAGATGATACGATTGATATAGTAGAATATAGATTGTAAATTGTATAACTTTATACTTCTACTTTAGGAAACGCTTGATTTTCTCTTCCACAAAGCCAGCCAGAGCACCGCTCTATGGTGTAACATAGTCCACGGTTCTACTCAGAACGTTGAGAACGAGTGAGAGGGGTGCATGCATGTGTGTGTGCAGTGTTGCAGGGAAGCAGGGAGGTGAATATTTTAACAGCTGATGGTTGCATTCTCCCACTCAGCCTCAAAATCAATAGGGAGGATGATTGACACAAATTACGCCCCGCTTGAAGCAGGAAAGCAGAGAGAGCAAGAGAGAGAGAGAGAGAGAGAGAGAGAGAGAGAGAAAGCATGAGGGGTCTCTGTTAGCATGTCACACCGTCCAACAAAATGCTTTAATTAAGGCCAAATGACCAGCATGCTACCTGTGTTTTTATCTGGAGAGAGTTGTTAGCTGTCCCGCGGTATTGGACGATGGTACATTAGCAATGGTCATGG
This sequence comes from Malacocephalus occidentalis, assembly GCA_900312585.1. Lineage (NCBI taxonomy): Eukaryota > Metazoa > Chordata > Actinopteri > Gadiformes > Macrouridae > Malacocephalus > Malacocephalus occidentalis. The sequence continues at coordinate 26,594 of OMOU01094522.1, forward strand.
CTATTTATCTTCAGATGGATTCATCAGCATTATTAACCGTCCACTGCACTACTCGTCCCAATCTCTCGCCTGATCCCCAGAGAATGCTGACAGCCTTCTGCCTCCGATTCCCATTTGACGGTATCCATGGTTGTACGACGTCCTCCCTCTGCTTCCCCGCTTCTTAGTATTCTGACCTGGCCTGTCCCCGACGATCCGCATGTCTATCCAGCATCAGTACCTCCACCCGATCAGCTGCCTGCCCAACGCCGAACTCTCTATTTCCAGAACTCCTGCTGCATTTGACATAAATATCCATTCAAGATCTGCTTGCGTCTGGTTGTACTGCTGTTGGCTCCTATCCACACCCGTGACAGTACACTCTGGCCAAACATGGACCCAGCAGGCAAAGGGCTGCTGGTTTGGACAGTATAAAAACATACAGCATACAATTCCCTTCATATTCGTAGCACAATCCAAAAAAAGACATCATATCATTATTTTGTGTCTCTCCCAATACAGCTGTGTGCGTTAAGTCAGTGGGACTTCCGATTGACCATTCCTTGATGGAAAGCTTCAATATGGTAAAGTGCCATGGTCAGTTCTCCAGGGGCCTGCCGGGCTGCCCTAATAGGTCCCCTTGTCGCTTTACATTTGACTCTAAATTTAAATTGAACACACAAAGACTTATATGGGGTCGGGTTTCCTCAGCAGATGACAAACGAATGTGTGTACTCTGGTGTTACCCTCCAGGATGAGTGCTGGAGCTGCCAATCACTGAGGTCAAGCAATTTGCCAAGCTATTTTTTCTGTTCGGTTGTGATGAAGGTGCCTCTTGTGTTGACCCAGGATGCGGTCAATATGGCAAGTGAACCGTGAAGGCTGTGTTTGATTCGACAGACAGGGTTAACATCAGCAATATGCTGATGCGATCTCCAGATTAGGTTAATCACAGTTACAGTCTCAAAGGGCTTTACAGGCCATGTTAGGGGGCCAAGGGATCACGATGACACCCCCCTAGCCCAAGCCCCCCTAAGGGCAAGAAACGACACCCTTAATTAACAAGGAAGGAATCTCGAGAAGGAACGCAGAGTGGGAGATCCCTCTTTCCAGGGATGGTTCGGAGTGCAATGGGTGTCAAACGGGCATAAGAAAAAAAGGGGTAACAAAGCATACGATTTTTTTATTACAGATAGTACACATAGTAATGAAATAGTAATTGTGGGATGGTGCTGGCTAGAGAGCAAGCTGGTAGCTGTCAGGTGGGGTGTCCAGGAATCCAGTCATGATCACAGCAGCACCCTAAGAACGGGAAACATGATGGTTAGATGGAGCATAGGGAAGCAAAGGCAACCTCTACCTTAATACCTATTGGCAGCCAGGGTAAGCTGATGCTGACTGATTTTGATTTTGCTGCAATTGGAGCTGAGGGGCACTACTAGCAGCCAAAAGTGAGGGAAAATAGGTGGGTTTTAAGTCTAGCTTTAAATAAATAATATATTAGTATATATCAATATATCAGCAGCATATATCAGAGTCCACCTCCCTGATTACAGGTGGCAGACTATTCCAAAGATAGGACGCTCGATACGAGAACACCCTGATTCCTGCTGATTTTTTATTCACTTTTGGAATTGATAGAAGGCCAGCCCCTGAAGACCGGAGAGGCCGAGAAGGACAACAGGGAACAATAAGGTCCTTCAGGTATGATGGTGTGGACCCATGCAGCGTCTTGTAGGTAAGAAGTAGCACTTTAAAATCTGATCTGATGCTTATTTGGAGCCAGTGGAGGGAAGTGAGAATAGGAATAATGAGGTCAAATCTTCCTAGTTCTCTTAGAAGTCTAGCAGCAGCGTTCTGCACAAGCTGGAGGCTTTTCGTAGTCCAGCTCGGTAAGCCAGAGAACAGTGCATTACAATAATCCAGTCTGGACAATATAAATGCATGGATGAGTATCTCTGCGTCCGCAGCAGATAACATTGGCCGAATCTTAATATTCCTGAGATGGAAGAATGCAGTTCTGGTAATACTTCTCAGCTGTATATTCATTCTAATCCAGGGGTCGGGAACCTTTTTGACTGGCATAAAAGCCAAATACTTCTAAATGTATTTCATTGAGAGCCATATAGTATTTTTAACGTATAATAAATTAAATATGTCTTACTTTTAATGCGACTTCTGGTGCTGCATGGTTTTGCTGTTGTCCTTCCTGAGCTTCATGCAGGTGTTGAGGCTTCCATCAGTTAAACGTGAGCGTAGGTTGGTCTTAATGTTCCTCATATGCGAGAATGACTGCTCACATACATATGTAGAGCCAAACATGGTCAATACGGCAATACTCACACGCTGCATTGTGTGGTATGTCACAGGAAGCTCGTTTTAAGAATCAGCTCGTCTTCAGGTTGAAGATTTTTCATTTCTGTCCACTTGTGTTCCCTCGCCAGCTCTGCTCGCTGTCGAGCAAGACTTTCCAACTCTCCATTAAGTGACTTGAACTTACTCATCCACATGTCTGATGCCTTCAGGTCAGCAACTTCCAGCTCAAAGTCTCCGATAGAGACCCCGGGGATGCATGTCAGGTCGATTTTGTCCACTGCACACTCGTGTGGATGAGTGATGAACTTGCAAAGACCAGTGCGCGCACGAAATTCTCCAAAACGTGCTTTGAATGACTGCAGGACATTGGACGTAAAGCCAGCTAG
>OMOU01094540.1:0-11193 GCA_900312585.1 Malacocephalus occidentalis
TCCTTCGCTTGAGGCAACAACTCTCTCCCAACCCGGAGGGAGCACTCCACCGTTTTCCGGCAGAGAACCATGGCCTCAGACTTGGAGGTGCTGACTCTCATCCCGACCGCTTCACACTCGGCTGCAAACCGCCCCAGTGCATGCTGGAGGTCGCGGTCTGATGTAGCCAACAGAACTACATCGTCTGCAAAGAGCAGGGATGCAATTCTGAGAAACAATTCGGACACACTCCTCACCTCGGCTACGCCTTGAGATTCTGTCCATGAACATCACAAACAGAATCCCTAGTCAAAGTCAAAGTGTTTTATTATACATCATAACACAGGGCCAGTCTGAACAGTGAAATTGAAAATAAGAGGCAAAAAAGATCAAATAAGAGAAAGATGTATGCTATATATATATATATATACATATGCACATATACAACTACCAATTCTTCATTACGTATGTGCTGTTGTTTAAAACAAACAGAAATGCTGCATATGTCTTGTGCATAGCTGTAATATATAGCCAGCCTTTATATGGTGCTTGAAACTTGTTCTATAACCCTAGGAATTATCTTGAAACTGCTGTTATCTAGAATCAAGCCGAGTTCACAGAGAGCTCAAGATTAACACATTTTTGATCAAAGTGATGAAATAACGGTTGGGTGAAACAGGCCAGCCAGGCTTTGCGTGTCATGAAGACCCATGGGTCCAGTCCAGTAGCATGGATGGAATGAATGAAAACTACTGTAATCCCTGTGTCTCTATCCATTTATCCAATCTCTCATACACACACAGGCTTGTGTATGCACACAGACACGCACACACAAACAAAAACATGCAAAGCACACAAAAGATAGATAGATAGAGAGAAAAACAGCAGGAAAGTGAGTGAGGAAGAAAGATAGAAGCACATAATATATACGTACATAATAACATAATAACAACAATTCAAATAGAGAATGTGTCATGGAAAGTTACAGGATAGAAATGCAATAGCTAGATTACCATGAAATATTAAGGCTTCATACAAAGTTTAAGCAGGAAGAGGACTGTCTCATTGTTTATTGTTTACTGTTTATATTGTTTATATTGTCTTTACTGTTTATATTGTCTTGACTGTTTATACTGTTTATACTGTTTATATTGTTTAGATTGTCTTTACTGTTTATATTGTCTTACTGTTCTTATTGTATATTGTTTACAGTGTTTATTTAATTCACTACTTCACCTGTTGCACCGTGGGTCTGAGAGACACGTAATTTCATCTGTGCTGTATGTCAATATAGCACATTTGACAAATAAAAGAACTTTGAACTTTTGACTATCTGGTCGATGGAAAACCAGTATGTTTATTATTCCTAACATTCACATTTATGATAAAGTAGAATATGGAGCTGCTTCTTTATAAGAAAGTACAGTTAAACTCTGTCTATTGTCCCAGAGGGTATACACTATCCACTCTATATAAACAGGGATGCTATTTGGACAGCAGCCCAATCCTGATGCAGGGATGATGTCACACATGTTGTCCTGACACACCGTTGCCATTGTCCATCTCCTTATGCGGGAGATTGAGTAGCGATGATGGGGTAATGAGGCACGATGAGGAACAGTTGGTTGAGTGATGGAGTGTTCCCTGGGGACCTGCATCAGCTATCAGGGGCTGGTACAGAGGTTGCCCTTCCCACTGGAACCCACTAGCTGTGATAGCAGCCACATCACAGCGACTAAACATATAGCGCTATAATGTGAGATGTATTGGACCATTCAATCTTGATCCTGTTGATTAAAGTGTACCGCATGTCTGCCGTGTTCACACAGAAATGTGTGGTTAAGGCACAGCCGCTTCACAAGCGACTTGTCAAAGCACGTCGGGCAAAACATGTGGAGCGGGGCTTTTCGCCAATTTCCATTTGAATAAAGCGGTGACCTTGAATTATACAGTTAATCACAATTAATTACCGTCAATATCAACCGTTCATCTGCCATTGTTCCCATCACATCTATCGGCATCAAAACAGGAAGTAAGTAGTAAAAGTAGCAAAGCTCGCCTCTTGCTTGATTTGATTGTCTGTCTGGGCCAGGTGTGACACTGACAGGCGATGTGACTCTGAAAATTTTTTTATTTGAACTTCAGGTGTGTCTAAAAACCCTAAAAAAGCACCATGTGCTGCACAAGAGAGGCCAGGCATGACGTACCATAGCAAACTATGGTTTTGGTGGCGACTTGTTTCTAGCGGCGTGTCTTTGTGGCCTACTCTGAGGGAGGGGATCATATTGGATTATATTATACGTACCTTTTATGGACATTCATGTTGTTTAGGTTTCTTGGGACCAGATTAAATATGTCTGATAGGCAAACATACATAGTCCATCTCTGATATGAGCCAGCTTTGATCTGTCACTCAACCTCGGAATTTCCGGGGTTGAGTGACATTAAGCGGAAAATGACACATAAATGAAGTGTTATTCATATGTCAGTCATCAATTATGATTAGGCCTTCTCACTAAAATAGTAGTAATACTAATAGCGAGTCTAATTATTAAGAATAACAATTATGGTTACCTGTTTATTTAATACGTAAAAGCAACAAGTAATATTCTGAAGTTATCAGAACATAAAATTATTGACAAACAATGCACTCAAGAACATCCATACAGCTTATGACAAAGAAAATAAGTTCATGAACAGTAGAAAAGCAGTAGGGAATCCGTAAATAATGCAAACATGGAGGTCAAAGATCAGATATGTTCTTACACGTTCATCTGGTTGTGGTCATCTCCCAAGTCGTGTCCAAACACTACAATCCTCTGCCAACCGCCCTCCACTTTCCTCCAGCTCCACCCGGGAGACCTCCAATCCTTCCCCAAAAAAGGCATGTTTTTGGGGCGCTAGGGATTGTGAACAGAGAACCTGAATAGGTTGACGGCACAATGAAAACATTAAATGTTTTAGATATCTGGTGACGACTTGAATGTGTAATTGCAGCTATATCAACGATCAATGAAAACACTGCAATGACTGGATGAGTGGTTGTTTTTGTGTAAGCGATGTGGAGACAATTGGTTGTACAACTATTGGCAGCCGTACCTGCCCATTGTGTCATTCGTCTCCAAAGTTTGCCACGATGTAGACGAACATGTATATTTGTCTATATTACATATTTGTATGTGTTCAAGAAGCATACATCGTTTAGCTTGAGGAAACATGGAAATACAGCCACATTTCTAAGACGAGTCTGGCATGTATGTTTGATATAATCAACAAAACAAATACGACATGAAAGTGGGAATATGCTGAATTAAAAAGATACCTTGGTTTGACGAGCTGACTTCTTTGACGTGTCAATACTCGTCCTTTACCGTGGATATATTGACGGAAGTAATCGTAGAGCGTCGGGGAGCATGTGTACCCGCCCACTGCTGCTCTCTCATTGGACAAACCGCTTGTATTCATCCCTGTTGCTACCCGAGTTCCACGCCATGGATTGGCTGGTGTGCTTGTCAATGTTATTTTTGTTGTTTTGGTGAGGCATTTTCATACACGTGACTGACTGAGCTCTGGAAGCACATGTTCGCATGTTTTGATTTTGAACGTGGACCATGAACACAAAAGGTACCATCATTCTTTTATGTAAAATGAAATTAATGAATGAATGCTTCGGTCATTTCGAACAAGGCACACATACATTACTTTAAACTGTAGAGTGTTTTCGGGCATATGCAACCGAAGTTTTAAGTGACCCCTTCACTACTGAGCTCACATTAGCTCAGTACTACAGCAAATACCTTTGTGGCATTTAAACTAGGCCCAGGGGCGATTCTAGGATCAGAGCTTTAGGGGTGCTGAGCACCCAATGAGCCCTACCACCACCACTTACCAGTCCACACACCCTTTTTTCATACAATACAAGAGAATCATATTAATAATAATTTTACTAATAATTACAGTTGTAAAACAACAACTTTTTTAAGACAACTTTTGGGGGTTTAATTTTGAATATTTACTTCTGGAATGTGAAATAATTTGGCACATGGATACTTTTTATATATTTGTAGTAACTAATCAATAAATATTATACCACAAAATCAGTCAGGAGTAGTCAACAGTCGACTATACTGCCATCTTGAGGCTGACAAGTCAATTTCTTTATGCTTCCACTAGTCTATGTAGTCTATAGACTACGGTGTAGCTCTTCAGCAAATTGGATGCACCAATGCAAAATTCATACCATAATCAAAATCATCAAAGATGGATTAAGTCCAATAAGTAAATTATAATTAAAATAAATATTTCATTTATATACTAGTTTATTTTTGCTCAGAGGCTCAAGCAAAACGAGGCAGGCAGGACGTGACTTGTCTAGTATTGAGTCACCTCTCATCCCAGGGCCCTCAAGTGGTTGGCAGTGTAGGATTAGTGGAGTTACTCAACGTAAAGGATTGTAAATTGATCCAACATATAGTTAAAGGACTAAGGGGGAAGAAAAGGGGGACCCAGGTAAACCAATACCTATCACACTTTTAACTTAGCACGCAACTATGGGGGCTGAGTTAGTGCTTTTTCTTTATTCAAAGAGCTATATGTTGAATGAGCTCAAAAAAGATTCCCCCAAGATTCTGTTATCCCATCAGATTAGTTTACTGTATATATGGTTAATCTAGTCTAGACTGTGTACTGTGTGTCTGTGTGTCTGCGTGTGTGTGTGTGTGTGTGTGTGTGTGTGCATGTAAGCGCGCTTCGGTACAGGGAGAAATAATTGTAGTAATTGTACCTTTCTTTATGTCTTCTGTCACACATGCACCTCTCTTGCCTGAAAGAGGGGAATGTGAGAGGCACAAGTAAACCCTGCATGCTTGTTGTCGTAGCCTACAGCCATTATCATCTGTTTCAACAGAACTGCTGCCATGAAGCGCCTTTGGGTTTATGGGGTAAACCCAAAAGCACTTTGTAGCAAAACAAGCATATTGTTTTGGTATTTAGAATCCCTAATACCTAATTCCCTCATTGAACACAGAAACATTTTAGCTGGTGTGTGTGTGTGTTACAATAATAGGACACATTCTTACAACGGGGAAAAACTACTCCGAAAACTACTAGCCTAAAATAACTGGTATGAAATAATGCTATATAAAAATACATGTAATTGAATAATTATGTTGGAAGTGATATTTGTATTTGTAGGTCTGTGCACAAAGGACACATACCAGACTCAGTTTGCAATATAAAAAAAAGGGTAAAGAATCAATGGCCAAAACCCAAGATCAGGTACAAACAGGTTATACTGTTTGAAATATTTCACCTTTATTGCTGAAAGCAATATGAAGCTCCCAACATTTCACTGTGCTCACAGTAACCCAACCAACCTCCAAACACCTGAGCACATCCAGGGGAGGGCTCTAATGTACGGTATTTCACTGTATTGTGTCTATAAAAAATATATATATACAATATACAAGATATATACAAATGGAACAGCTGAAGCTAATCAAGCTCTCGTAACTTTTTCCCAGTCTCTTGGGCATTTTTGCAACTGTACAGCCATTTGATAATCCTGGCATTGCGTTCAATGACAGAAATCCCCTGGCGAATCTTCTCATTCAGCTCCTCTTCCAGAAGTCCATTGCTGTCCCCACTGTTCCTGGAGAAACCATCATCTGACATAGAGACACTGACGCTTCGGATGGCCGCTTGGTCCGAGTGTGCTGAAAAGTTCTCTTTTCCCAAAGACTGGATCATCTCGCCGTCCAACCCGCAGTACTGGAAGAAAGCATCAAAATCTGCAAAGTTTTTGGAATACCTTGAGCTGATGTCAGAGTGGGAACGGCTGACCCCCTTGGATGACCTTTTCTTCACCTCTGCGACCCTATTGTGCATAGGTTTGCTCAAAACACTGTTAGTATCTCCTTTGTCTGTTGTGTAACCGTGTCGTTGTGTTAATAATTTCCCAGATTGAGCGCCAACTGCATCTGAGACACATCCTGTTGTAATTCCCTCTGTTTTGTTCCCGTCCAACGTGCCAACTGTTGCTTCAAGTAAGGGTCCGTTTCTGTCCAAAGTGCTGCTAAGTAACCTGTTCCCCAAATGACGTTTATTCTTTCCATTTTGTGATGTTCCCTTCAGTAGATCACATTTCTGTCGGTAAAGTAATAAAGAATCAGGCCGTTTTTTGGAGCTGGATCGCCGAACCACATTTTCCAGTTCTGTTGGACGTCCTGGTTCCTCACACGCAACACCAGTGGTGTTCTGCCCTCGGATCCGATTGCCACTCTTTCTGGAGCCTTTGGAGCGGTTGGAAGAGCCGTTGCTGCTCACAGAGGCTGATCCAATGTGTATCACTGGCACTTGCTGATTGACCACCCGCTGACCTTTAACATATTTTTGTTTGCTGGCCGCAAGCCTTTCCACTGCACTCATACCCTCTTTGATCTCACTTTCTAGTTCCATTTGTTTGCGAAGGAATTCCGGACCCCTCTGGTAAACCTGTGTCATGTCCACCTCTTTGCTGGTCTCCATAATCCAAAATATCTCCGCTATGAAGGTAACAGTGTCTTCCCTGTGAAAGGTGTGTGATAAGAATGCCACAACAAGCCTGCTCTCTGCCCAAGCACGTTTCACCACGGTGAAGCACTACCTTTTTTACTCTTTTTTCATCGAACCACACATCACAGTGCTCCACCCATGGAGTGAGTGTTAACCAAACACAGGCCTGTGCAAAGTACAACAGATAACATCCCAGACAGTGAAAATTGACACTGGAGGTTTTTCCTGTACTCTCGGGGTGGATACCAAAACAACATGCTTTTTTTATCCAGGGAACGTGCTCTGACAAAAAAGGTAAAATCCCATCTATATCCCTATATCTCATCCCAATTGTCCAACCAGTTTCATGTCCTTCATAGACCGATGCTCTTTAGCAGTGGTGGAAGAAGTAAAGAAGAAGAAGTAAAGAAGAGTAAATTACAATTTAATTTGTAATACCACACTGTAGAAATCTTACAAGCAAAAGTCCTACATTGAAAATGATAGTAAAAGTACAAAAGTATTAGCATCAAAATATACTTACTAATAGTACCAAATGTTAAATAACTAATGCAGAATTCCCCATTTTAGAATTATATATAGGCCTATTATATTATTATTATTATAATTATTGATGTATTCATGTGTTCATTGCTTTAATGTTGCAGCTTATAAATGTGAAGCTAATGTATGCATTGTATGTGTTATATATTATTTTACATACTGCTGAGTAGTTTTAGAAATTCTAAATTTCCCCAGGGAACCATCATTCCTTTTTGATATAATCTAATAATATATTAATGGATTATATTTTGTATAATCCATGATTACATTTATGTAAACTTATGATTGTGTATCTGCTGTATGACACTTCTATTTACTCAATGACATTTTACTGGTAAAGGCATCAAATCGAAGGGGAGGCCCGTTCTGTGTGTTGTGTTTGTGTAGCCTTATGTACATGTGTATGTACAGTGTATATATATATATATATATATTCATCTGCACTTGCTTGTGAGAGAGATAGAGAGCTAGCAATAGGAAGTACATTCATATCAGGGTTTGATTTTGGTTACCATTCACTCAAATAATTGTATGTGCAATACTGCATGTTAAACATTTATTGTCACACTTTATTGTGTTTATTGTTTTGTTTTATAGAGCTTTGCGGATCGAAGTCCATAGAAGCCCATGGCCTTTGGTGTTGGCGAGAAAGTCTAAGGTCTCCCTCTGCCTGGAGGTGGAGGACTCATGGCAGTGGCCACTAACTGAATAAAAAGTTATCACAGTTATAACTATTGTACGAACTTACAGTAGCTGGAGGGGAGATACAGAGTAGAATCCATATACATTACGGGGGAACATAGCCAATATAAATAGCCTATTTACCTTTTTTAACAGCCATCTTATTGGTATGTACATCTGTTACATGTATTGATCTTTAATCCTAATTGTCGCTGCTACAAGCCAATTTATTTGCAGTGCGGTACATTGCTTTTGATAACATGACTTACTTTATTTTAGTTATGAATAAACAACTCAAACTAACGTCTCCAAAATATGGATGTATTAAAGATCGCTCCAAATGCACACCGAGGTGCACGTATATATATTAGAATAATATATTATGTCCCCCTCATCTGAAATGCCATTCACAATATTTTACACATGATTAACAAATAGGCTAATTAGAATTGAATGGATGGAGCATTACCTGATGCTATATATAAGGTTGAGTGTTGAATCTTTCATCATGTAGTGGAAAAGTAGCCTGTACGTTATAGGAATGTAAATCTTAGTTTTTTAGCACTGCAAGATCATTCTTTTTGTATGTATTATTTCCACTGAAAACGGAGCATGAGAGAAGAGTTGTTTTCTGGATTTATGTGCAAACAGAAGGGTGCACTAAACATCCAATTGAAATACATGTTAAATAAAAATTTACAATGGATTGCCTACATCACGACTATTAGGCCTACTGATCTTTGCCAGTTGGAAAGACATTCTGGGAGGTTTCCTGTATGGCAGTCTGTTTGCCTGGCTTGTCTCTATGTCTGAATACTGACTAACAAGTTCAAAAGGTAAAAATGATCAATCTGCAGTTAACACACATTCCCTGCCAAACTAGAGACATCCTTTGGTGTGAGATGTGAAACTACATCATACACACCCTTCTCTAACATTGCCAGCACACACACACACACAACTCAATTTCTACGAATGGATAACTTCATTCAACTAGGCCCTCTCAGAACTGCTTTCTTTGCAATTCATATTTAGCTTTTGTTTGAGACATGTATTCCCCCCACCTGTTCCTCATTTAGTAGGATGTGTATGTAATTTGCACAAACTCAACTCAATAACGGTGAGAATGGATGCTCCCACAGCGACTGTATATTTTATATACCATCCAAGCTGTTTTTTTATAATTTTATATGGCATCAGGAATACAATCGTCCACATCAGCTCCTCTTTCCAGACACACATTCCAGGAAATAACATGAATTTAATAATTGTAATAAACAAAATAAAAAGCCATGTCGTTAATACAAAAATACAATACACTCAGGAATACAACCGTCAGGAATACAATACATCAGCTCCTCCATAAAAATATTACAGACATACTGTATTAACAGAATATATATAAGACACACTATGAATGAATAAAATAATTACGGTTAATAAGGGGTAACATAACAAAACATAACAAGAATGGGACTGATGAAGATGGACGCATACCTCTTTCCAGACACATGTTCCAGGAAAGGCAGAGGTGAGGGGTGACCAACATTTAGAGGCAAGTTGGACAGGAAATGGGTCACAAAAGGGGAGGAGCTACAATGAACGTTTCCTGATGAATACATAAAAGAAATTAATAAATTAAATACATTTTAAATATGATTTTGTGTAATTATATGAATATGAATAACAATGCTACACAAGCAGTATATAAATAAAAAACAGGAGAGTGCACAACTCTCTGCCACTGCTCACCTATTCCAATAACGCCACCAAATCTGTGTTGTACTAAGTGACTTATCGCAAAATGTATAACGCGGCGAGAAGGAAGATGTATAAAAGTGTCTTAACCCTGTGTGTGTGTGTGTGTATGTGTGTCTGTGACACATGTCTGTGACCATATTTGGAAATGTTAGACCATAAGTTAAAAGGAGGGGTCGTGAAGAATCACCATCACCATGATTATTCAAAGGTCAAAAGCAAAGTTTTACCCCAAACCAGGTTTTACATTCAATTGTAATGGATCATCGTACACATTAGACCTACTATGTTATCACAGCATTTTTTTTGCAGGAGATGCATTATCAATGTTTTATGTGCTGTATAAATACAACAACAGCTAGCCATCATTTCACATTTACCCAGCAAGAGTTTGCGCTATTAAACAGTTCTCCATGTTGTTTCATTGCTTTTGACACTTTCCAGATGTATGATATTGTGGCCAGCGCCAAACCACAACTCGAGCAATGGGAGTATTGTCACGTTATACTGGGCCCCATGCACCACACGATTCCAGGTACAACCGTTTATTGGCCATTGCCACATACACAATCACAATAGGTTTTCCTATGGCTTTTTAAACGATGGATGTCCCAAACATATCTGCAACTAAATATGGGGAAAACTGAGATGATAATCATTGGCCCGAAACATAAACGAACACAACTTGAAAATGACTCACTGTGCCTTGAGGGATCTACTATTTCCTAAAGCCCTTGCATCAAGGATCTTGCTGTTCTGTTGGACTCTATGCTTTATTTTAATCAGCACGTGAAAAGTATGAACAGAACCGCATTCTTCCATTATAGGATCGTTATCCACTGCGGATGCAGAGACACTCATCCATGCATTTATATCATCCAGACTGGATTACTGTAATGCACTGTTCTCTGGCTTACCGAGCTCTATTATGAAAAGCCTCCAGCTTGTGCAGAACGCTGCTGCTAGACTTCTCAAAGTCAAGTCAAAGTCAAAGTTATTTTATTTGTCAAATGTGCTATATTGACATACAGCACAGATGAAATTACATGCCTCTCAGGCCCAGGTGAAATAGCGACTAAGTAGACAAAACTAAGACAAAAGACAAACTAAGACAGAAGACAAACTAAGACAAGACAAACAAGACAGTAAGGACAACTAAGGCAAAAGACAAACTAAAACGAGAACTAGGAAGTTTGACCACATTACTCCTATTCTCACTTCCCTCCACTGGCTCCCAATAAACGCCAGATCAGATTGGAAGGTGCTACTTCTTATCTACCTGACCATGCATGTGTCCACACCATCATACCTGTCTGAAGGACCTTATTGTTCCCTATTGTCCTTCTTGGCCCTTCCGGTCTTCAGCGGTTGACCTTCTATCAATTCCAGAAATGAATAAAAAACCACCAGGAAACAGGGCATTCTCGTATCGAGCACCCTATGTGTGGAACAGTCTGCCACCTGTAATAAATAAAATTGACTTGACTGGTTGTTCATTTGACATGCCCGTCCCCGAAAATGAATAGCTTATAATCACCTCTGCACCTCATCAAATGCACATTGATAAGAAGCGCCCTAAAATTGCCTTTCTCTTTCTGGTGGTTGTATTAACTTCACATTGGAGTGTGTTACTTACTACAAATGAGAAGTCATTGAAAGTGAAATTGCATTGAGCAAATG